>CATIWK010164379.1:0-10887 GCA_949634005.1 Mallotus japonicus
AAAACTATATAGATGATTGAAAAGCATTTGTTTTATTTACTTGAGCTTTGGATAAGTTCGAAGGCAATAATGGCTTTAAATATTTAAAGTGGATTATAAATTGATTTTAAATACTTTTAGTATGCTGATTTGAATTGTTTAATGTGTTTCATTTAACCAATTGATTTCTGCTTAGAATGTCTATTCATTAAGTATTTTTGTACTCATTTTACTCTATTTTATAAATGTTTTTAGATATCCAGGCTTGATAGTGGGTGGTTGAGCTAAGAGAGAGTGTGTATAGAAGTTCAAATTAAGGTTGGCCAACATCCTTGTCAGTGAAGCCTTGTAGCTTGTTTCTTAATCTTGTTTTGTTAAGTATTGTAAAAATATTTAAACTGAAGTCTTATAGTGGTGGCTGGGCTTTATGTAAAGCAATTATGCAAAAATGTGTTTTATATTGCTTTGATAATGTTTACTCTACTGTATTTTAGTTTGCAAGGATTAATATCAATATAGTTTTAAAATATGTGATTTTCAATGTTTCTTAGTCATCCTATACTATAGTTATTATTCATAAACTCATCAATTTACAGGAAACATTTTATTTTCCATTACATGAATTTATTAAGCTTTTGATTTGGAGGTATTTTAATTCTTTAGCTAATGTAATTATAATTATAACATATTTTTTATTAATTTAAGTGCTTTGATGAATAGTTGGTTTTAAACGTCCATCTCGGGTTACGTGAGATGAGGTGTGACAACAACCCTTATCAATAAAGTACAATATGGTAAAATAGAGGGGATAAGTAGTAATTTACCCTACATTTTTAACATGGAATTGTAGTTGCAAATTAGTAAAAACTCAGTGAAATGTTTTATGAAAAGACAAAAAATAGAAAAGAATTCAAATTATGTTGAAGGGTTTTTTTTTTATTTACACAAATTTTGAATTTCCATTCAAAAAAATAAAATTTTGTTATTATATATTTTTGTTTGTAATTGTTTTTGAAATAATATAAACAAAACATTAATTATTTCATTTAGAGGTGGGTGAAACCAAATCAAATAAAAAAAATTGATATGAATTTTAGTTCAATTTAATTTAATACAATTACTTTCCTAGTTTCAATATATAAATTTAGTTATGATTAAATTACACTACAAGAAAATAACGATATAAAAAAGGAAAATAGAAACAGAAATTTTCATTTCTAAATTTAGAAACGGAAAAGTAAAATTGCTACAAAAGTTAAAAACGAAAATAAAATCCATAGCTAATTGTTGGTGGGATTAAATGGCGGGAAAATAGAAATAGAAATAACGACGAAAATAGAGATGGAAATTCAAACGGAAAAATTTTCCGTCGCAAAAGTATGGCGGGAATATTGGCACATACAATAGTGTGGCCTCTAGCTACATAAAATTTTGTTTCTATTTAGAAATGGAATTATTCCGTTTCTAATTAGCTACGAAATACAAATCCGTAGCTATATTTAGACATTTAGCTACAGAAATTTCCGTTTCTAAATAGAAATGGAATTGTTCCATTTTTATTTAGTTACAGAATACAAATTCATAGCTATAGTTGGACAGTTAGCTACGGAAATTTCCGTTTCTAAATAGAAATGGAATTATTCCGTCTTTATTTAGCTACGGAATGCAAATCTGTAGCTATTTTTGGACATTTAGCTACGGAAATTTTCATTTCTAAATTGAAACGGAATTATTCTGTTTATATTTAGTTGGGGAATACAAATCGTATCCATATTTGACAATTAGCTACGGAAATGTCCGTTTCTAAATAGCATAAGGATTCCATTTCTAAATTAAAATTGACTTTGAGTTTTTTTTATAATTATTAATTTTGATTGTTAAAAAATAAGTTCTAAAAATTTGATAATATTGAAAAATATACATAAAAATAAGCTGAAAATAATTTTTATAAAATTAATAAAGTATAATTTAGTTGAATGATAAAAGCAATATTAAAAAGTATATATATACAAAAAAAATTTATATGCATTTATAATTATTTTAATATTTTATTTTTTAATTTTTGTGAAATATTAAATGAATATAGTTTGGTATTGTAAAGGGATTGCAATTTCGTTTTTAAAGTTTAGAAACGGAATTATTTCGTTTCTAAAATTAGCTTTGGAATCCAAATCCGTAGCTATATTTGGACATTTAGCTATGGAATACAAATTCGTAGCTATATTTGGGCAATTGGCTATGGAAATTTCTGTTTCTATTTTAGAAATAGATTATTATGTTTCTATTTAGCTACGGAATACAAATCCGTAGCTATATTTGGACAATTAGCTGCAAAAATTTCATTTCTAAATAAAATAAGGATTCCGTTTCTAAATTTAAATTGACTTTGAGTTTTTTTTATAATTATTAATTTTGATTGTTAAAAATTAAGTTTTAAAAATTTGATAATATTGACAAATATAACATAAAAATAAGCTGAAAATAATTTAGTTCAATTGAGCACATGCATGTAGATTAGGGGCTGTATTTGAACAAGTTAAGAACATGTTTTTGTGTTTGCTATTAAGGGGGCTTGGAGAGCAACCAAAGGAAGCCATTAAAGCTGCTAAGGGCTAGGGAAGACTAGAAAAACCTGTGAGTGAACATCATTTTCCAAACTTGATTTATAATTATGTTGTCTTGCATTTTCATGCATACTTGCTATTTTGTTGTTACTTCAGATGGTATTCTTGTTGACACAGGCGGGACCGACTCGACACATCACAGACCCTTTTTCTTTGTTACGGGAAAATAGAGGGTAGTGAGGGGAGTACTGAAAGAGCTTAAGGATGGCATAAATGCACTTATAACCTTCCACTCAAGTAGGAGAAAAAAAAGGAGTCACCACTCGGTATCAGCCGAGAAATTGTCTGTTTTAGGGACTTAGGCAAACTCGGATTCTTTGCTTGGAACCGCATTTGCCCATTGGATAAATCATTGGGTTCAGATTTTGATGTCAGCAGGATTAGGCTCTTTTGTTCGAAGCATCTTCATACCGCCCGGATGTTGAGCATTGCCGGCCTTACTTTATGTACAGTGCTTCCAAGAATTATGTATTATTATACATCAACTACTACATGCAAATGCACATAATACATACACACAAGCACAAAAAGAGCATGATAAAATGATGCATGAATATGGTAGAATGATGCATGATCATGGTAAAGGCTAAACTAATGTACATACCATGGCACACATGGTATACATGGTACAAGCATAGCATAGAATTATAAACATGAAAATTAAAAAAATATATATATAAGCATGGTAAATCCACATATTATAACAATATCATACAAACATGGCATAATACATGATAACATATTATGAACATGCAAATAAATAAAATGCAAATAACGTAATAAAAAGGCAAACAATTAATCCATGGCATGACAATTTTGTCAAAGTTACGTTATGAACAAATAAATGCATGCTAGATAATGAAATATGATAAATAAAAGCACTAAAAGAAATTAATTAAAATAAATTAAAGAGAAAAGAGATGAGAATGGCTAACATATTTCGCGAATATCCTCTCCATGATTGCTCCATATTCTGAGTTTCGGGGCAATTAAATATCTTATTTAAAAAATGAAAGAAAAGTACTTTAAAAACCAACATAAAGATAATAAAATTCTTAAAAGATGAATTTAGCTTTAAAAAGAAATTAAAATGAATATTTTTGAGAAAATAGCTTAAAAAGCCTAAATAAATGAAAAATGTTTGAAAATGAATTCTAAATAAAGAGGATTTAGAAAAAGCATTTAAAATTATTATTTGATTAATTACATGAACCATTTATTCACAACATGGGTTTCCATCAAGTTAGGCCTCAAAATGTGAATTTTGTACCTTGGATGTACATTCCCACATTATGAATTATTGAACACATAATCAAATCATTTTATTTGAAAAACTAATAAATAAAAGAGATTGTGATCCATATCCTTGTATTTGGATGGTTCTTGCGATCAACAAAATAACAACAACGCAAAACACAATATAGTATGAAAATGGAAAATAAAATGTGAGAAATATTTATGAAAATGCTTAAAGATGATGTAAAATTTCATATTTAAATAAAAATGAGAAAATGAAAAAGGATTTATTTATTGAAAAGGAATTGAAAAACAAGTGCAAAAGATACCATTTTATTAACCATAAAAGATTAATTACCCATTAAAAGAACAAAAACAGCTTTGGTTGATTTTTGGTTGCTGGCAGCAAATAAAGTGCAAATTAAACATAAAAATAAATGGAAAACTTGATGCAATTGACAAGATAAAGCATAAATAATATAAAAAAGGGCATGTAATAATAAAATTACAAACTAAATAAATAAGAATGGAGTAGGAGTTGAGATTTTGAGATTGCAAATAACATGCAAAAATAATAAGGACATAAATAAAGCATAAAGATAAAGAGAAATGAGAGTTAAGTATAGAGATTGAGATGATAATTGGTAATATAACAACATAAATCATAAATTGATAATCAAAATAACAAATGGAAATAAAAGTTAAAAATAAGTTAGTAAGAGTTAGTAAAGTTAGTAGCTTGAGATTGAGATCTTGATATTGATAACAAGAGGTATAAATAATGCAATGGATGATGCTAATGCAATACATGCTCACACAAGCATTAAATAAATTCGAGGTGCATGCAAAGGATGATGCATGATGCAATTCGGGAAGCATGCAAAGTGATGCAAATTCAGGAAGCATGCAAGTATGCAAGTGATGTAAGCTGGGGAGCATGCAAGTATGCATCTAGAGGATCTAAAAATGGGCACACGCATGATAGTGATATGCATCAAGCAAGTGATATACATAAAGGCACATGAATGCATGATAATGCGATAATGCAAAAGAAATTGAGGGAGAAGTAGAGAATAGTAGTATAACATATATAAAAGTGGGGAAAAGGTTAATAGATAGAAGAAGACAATACTAAATGTGAAATAGATATAAAATGACAAGAAATAAGACTTCCATGAGATTAGCAACATTAAATAAGATCAAAATAGCAATTAAAAGCTTTATTTGACACTTAAACTCCAAATTAACACAAAATAAACTCAATCAAAGTATGGATATGAAAACAAAGACTCACAAGACTCTAAAATTGAAATAAAGACATATAAATGAAGTACTTGTATCAAAATGACAGCAATAATCACCAAGAATACAAGCTATAAACATTAATGCTTTCAAATCAACACAAAGTTCACAAAATGCACAAATAACTATATATAATGAAAAACACAACCAAAATGACCCACAAATGATAAAAACCCTAAATTATAACACCAAGTATGCATATTTATATCTCAGCAACAACACAACAATCAAGGTCTGATTAAGTATAATCAAGTAACAAACATGCACTAAATACATTAAACTAGGCTTTAAATAAGAATAAACATCAAAATAAACCACAAATAACAAAGATAAACATCAAAATATTCAATTAAAAGTCACACAAACATCATAAAACACAATCACAATCACTAAACCAAAATAAGATTAAGGATCACACTTAAAAGCACTTAAAGAATAGTTTTGATAAATAAAAGGAAAATAATTGTAAAATTATTTAAAAATAGAAAAATATGTTAAAATACTTCAATTCCATCATCCTAGGATCTTAGGAAAGGGTTAGAATCATGCTCAAGCAAGTATATACCCTCTGGAACCCTAAAAACCATCATCAGAGTCATTTGGATGAAGAAGAATGAACAACCAGTTTTGGGGCCTAAACAATCTTATTTGGAGCCTGAATAGCCGGTTTTGGGGCCTCCAACAATTAGTCTGAGAGGCTCAACAACCGGTTTTGGCACATGAACACCCAGTTTGGTTGTTCATTGGCCAAAACTAGTTGTTCATGTCAGAACAACACGATTTTGCACTCCTTTGCTTTGCAAACTTGATTTTAATGCCCCAAACCCCAGAAATAAGATGAGAATTAGTGAGATTGATGTTTTAGAAAGTAGTTTAGCCTCAGAATTTGGGTAAGAACTCACCAAGAAACACCAATTGATTGAAGAGAATTGAGATTAGAACTCAAAGGGCTAAGGATGCTTTTAGTGAGTTTAGGCTTGAATTTGGTTTTAATTTGTGTGGAACTGATTTGCTGGAGCTAGGTTTGGATTTAGGTGATTTATTTTTGGTATTTTTGAGAGGGATTTGAGAAGAAAATAGAGAGAAATTAGGTCTAGAGGAATTTTGGCATTATTTCCCCTCAATTTCCCAATTTTCCCTAATTTCTAAAGGCTTTTTGGAGAAAAATATTTTGTGATCTTTTTGGGGTTTTGAGCTGTAATTTTCTCTATTTGGAAGTGGTTCTCTCAACCTCCAAAAGCCCCCTAAAGCTTTCCTTAAAGCTTATATTTATAGGCATTTGAGGTTAGTGGCATTTAGTGTAAATATCCTTGAATATTCAAGGTTATTAGGTCATAGTATATACTCTCCCTTTAACGAGTTGACACTTATCCTAGTATATTCCAAATTTGGAATATTCCTTACTTGGAAAGCACATTTTTTGACAAGTGTCCCTTTTGGATAAAGATAAGGAGAGGTAGACAGTTGTAGGGCCCGGTCTGACCGCTGGAGGCCAAAATTTGACTTTTTTACGAAATGGGACCCACTGACACACTGGAATTTTAGAAGACAGTTTCAGACTAAAATTCAAATCCAGGAGCTCTTTTTGACCACTGAGAAGTTTTGTTAACCAAAGTTTGACTTTTGTTCTCGGGGCTTCCAGAGGTTAAACTAAAGCTTTAGGAATAAAAACTAGACTGAAAACTACATAATACAGACTGTAAACAGTCCTTACATAAGACTGTTCTCATTAGTTTAGAAGACAAGACTTGGGTAAACTTCTCTCTGATTATTCTTCTCAAACCTCTTTCTCAATACCAAAAGGGTAGGGTTAAGGTTTGAACATGGTTTGGTTAGGTCCTGAAATGATGTGATTGGTGATCGGGTAAGGTTTTAGTGGTTCAGTAGGCTTTGAAAAGGTTTGTATATCAATTCTCTTCATCAAATTGATTGTTTGATGAGGCATTTAGCTTTTTCATCATCGACTATCAAGGTTTTGAAAAATGACCTCAACAATTCTATTCTTCTTCATTTCAGTTCTCTTGTTAATGTTTTTAATTAAGATGGATTTATTTGGTAGGTTATTTAGAACCTGAGTCACTGGGAGAAAAAGAAATTCAAACTTATTTTTCTACTTGGTAAGTTAAGTTTACCTTTATCTTATGATTGTATTCTAGTAAATGACATGTTCTATTTAAATAAAAAAATAGACAACAAAATTAGCTCTTGACAGACAAACAAGAAAAAAGTAATCCAAATATATATATATATATATATATATATATATCACAATAAAACTATGAATAATTAAATCACAAGCATTCAAACCATGGATCAAAAAATATAGAAAGAGTGAGAGAACTTACAGAGAAATAGATTTCTACTCATAAATATATTTAAAACTCATAAAATTTTTATTCATAAAATTTTCGTTGGTTTTTGTTACAAACTTACATGGCTATTTATAGAAAAGAAGACTTGTGATAACAGGATACTGGTTATTCAAGTGTTAAAATATCTAAAGGTTCTACATACTTCTTTTTATCTTTTACGCCTTAGTACTTATTATCTTGACTTCTTTTATATCTTAGTATTATTACAATATCACCCACTATCTTACATTTCTATTTTCTTCTTTCGTACAATACAACTAATACTTTTTTTATTTTATACATGGGTAATACTAATTTTTGACAGCTGCATCAGCTACTGGCATGTTCTTTTTACAAAAGGAGCAATAATGTTTTTCTTCTGATGTGGGTGCCAAAGTATTAGTTGTATTGTACGAAAGAAGAAAATGGAAATGTAAGATAGTAAGTGATATTGTAATAGTACTACGATATAAGAGAAGTCAAGATAGTAAGTACTAAGGTGTAAAAGAAGTCAAGATAGTAATAGTACTAATGGGTAAAAAGTCTAGATAAGATAAATGTGAAATAAAGAAAGAAGTATATAGAACCTTTAGATACTTTAAGACTTGAATAACAAGTATCCGGTTATCACAAGTCTTCTTTTCTATAAATAGCCATGTAAGTGTGTGTGTGTGTGTATATATATATATATGTATATATATATATATATATATATATAGAGTTTGTTGTATAGTATCAATTTGTATATCTCCATATTTATTTTTTTGATTAATCAAGATTTTTTACTCCTTTTTCTTTTTTTTTTCATTTATGGTTGATTTTACTTGCTATTGTTTAAATAGAAATTTGGAGTTCATGTTTGTTATTTGTGAGGTTTAGTAAATTTGAGAACATGGGTAGTGTCATAATTTCTAAAACTAAAGTTTGTTGTGTTTTTTTCATGAAGCTAATTAATTAATTAATACTAAAAAATTAAAATTAAAATTAAAATTAAGACACAGAAACGAGTTGATTATGAATAGTGTGTCCATAATCACTTGGATACAAACATCACAATTAGACATAAACCACCGCCAAATGTTTACATTACTAAATAAAGGGACAATGACAAGAAAAGCCAGACATTATATATACATATATATCTAGGTCGATCAATCTCAAAATAAACTTGATTTTGACTTTAACAATCAATTTTTATTGCTAACATTTATAATTAAGTGTGTTTATAAATTAAGATAAAAAGGATGCATTTGGAGGCTTAAAGGTCAAGTTTTCTAAGTTAGAAGTGCATATCACGAGCTCCCCTCACGACCGTGAGCGATGGTCACGAGCAGGAGCCTGAAGAGAGCAAGAATCGAGCCAAGGGTCTGTGCCGCTCACTAGCGCTGCTTATGATCGTGAGCAGCCTATGAGGAGTCATCATGGCAGCTCTCTAATGGCTAATTGAAGCTCCAATGGTCATATCTTTTGTGGCTCACGACCATGAGTGGCGTTTCGACTATAAAAAGTTGTTTTTCATTAAATGAATAATGGTGGAGCTTGGGGATGTAATTAATGGCCTCCAACAGCTACATTTCAAGTCCTCTCTATAAATACACATATGAAAACTTCATTTGAGAAGTTGCATACTTTGATTGAGCACTCAATTTATTCTTAACATTTGTAAAGCTCATTAATTCTCTTTTATATTTCAATTTATTGAGTGTGGGTTTTGTGTTCTAGCTTAAATTCTTCTTCTTCTTATTTCTTGGGTTGAAAAAGGAAGTGAGGAACTAAATTTAGAAGGAATTGGTTTAAATGTTAGCCATTGAAACACTTGGGTTATAGTTTTAAGAGTGAGACAAGAAAACTCTTTGTGTAAGGTTGAAGTGTGAGCCTTAAAAACACTTTGAAGCTTTTCTGATTATGAAATAAGACCTCTAACTCTTAAACCTCTTTTGTAGGGGATGTCAGGAAGAGGAATGAAGCCCTTTTGTCATAACATCAGCAAGGGTGATAGAAAGACAAACTCAGCTCTAGGCCACGACTTTAAGGGCGAAGCATCAAGACGCTTGTGATCTGAGACATTATCAAAAGGGAAGAGTGTGAAAAATAATGTTGCATTCTGACAAAATTTCCTTTCCTACAAACATACCAAACTAACTTATGATATTTAATGCAGGGAAAACAAAAGGAAAGGAAGAAAGAGAAAGAATCAGTACGACAGTAAAAATGAACAAGAAGGCAAACGCCAATCGCTCATCATAATATCACCCAGTGTGATAAACATTTTGCCAAATGCTCAAGGGAAGTAACAAAACTCTATTTCTATAGTTTCTACGATAAAATGCATTATCAATAACAAAATTCACAAATTGAGAGTAAATTCTTCCATTTCATGAGATCATGTGCAAAAACTTATCTCATAAACTTTGATTTTAAGGACTTTCTTTTATTAGCCTCACAGAGTTTAGATGTCTAGCTGATGACTCCGTGTTGAGAGTTTTCAAACTTTAATCAATCTAATGCTTGCTTTGCACCCGAACAAGGGGAAGAATTTACGAAAACAAAATTTGTGGACTTGTAGCATAAATTGCTTGGATTTGAAAGTATCATTTCAGTCTTTCGAATAATGAATGTGCATCCAATTTACTCCAATGCTCGAATGAGTATGAGTACAAAATCTTTGATGGTATCCACGCTGAGTAATACTAGAAAGGCGGGGGAATGCTAAAAGGAGAATTGAAATAAGAGCAAGCATTTTTAATCTACTCCAATGCTCAGAAATGAGTAAGAGTATCAACGTGAATCTTCTGGTGGTATCCACGCTGAGTAATACAAGAAAGGTGAGGGAATACTAAAAGAGGACCACATTAAAAGTTGCTCTATTTACTCTAATGCTCTTTAAGAGTATGAGTATCCGAAGGACCTTTCCAATGGTATCCACGTTGAGTAATATCAGAAAGGCGGGGGAATACTCGGATAAGGAAGAAAGAACATCAATAATTCAAAGACTATTTTGAAACTCAAAGACTATTTTGATACTCAAAATTTGATTTGTTAATGCTTAATGTTCACAAGTTTTGTTTAGCAATTTTTCTCTAAATTTAGGTGTGAAAGTTAGCTCTCCACTTGGTAAATAATATGTTCTCAACATAAAACGGTTAATGATACCTCCGATTTTGCGAATGACAAATAAATGATAGTCATGAAGATCAAAACTAGTAAGATTCATTAAAGGCACATTACCTTATGACAAAGTGATGAATTTTCTCATGAATTTTGAAAATCATAATGAACTTTTTGTGCAATCACCACACTGAAACTAACTTTAACAAGTCTTCAGGAATTGCAAATTCAAAAGAAGATACACCGACATATAGAATTAGCATCAGTACTATCAAGTCAATTAAGGT
>CATIWK010164403.1:0-11518 GCA_949634005.1 Mallotus japonicus
ATCTAAATAAATAATAAATATATTTCTGATTTTGTTTTTTAAATAAAATTAGAATTAAATGTGGCATTTACTAAAAGGGGTTTTGGTAAGTGAAACCCTAATTGAGAATCCTATATATATGTGATGTTCTCTAGGGTTTTATGTACGTTAATTTTGTGAGCCACCAAAATTTTGTTTTTCTCTGCATCTAGAGAAAATGATAACACAGAGAGTTTAGTTTGTTCTTGATTTTATGAGAAAAATCAAGTAGTGCTAGCACACAGCTCGTTTTAAAGGAAGGTTATTCGTGTGGATACCAGTAGAGGATGAATCCTATTGGAGACGTCTCAGATCCGTTCACAGAAAGCAGAAAGCTCGAGGTAGGGTGTCACCGATGTGAACCTCCTCTATTCCTTCCAACAATCTAGCCTCTTTGTTCGATTGTGGTAAGATTTGGAAAACCCTAACTAATCGATTAATCGAATTACATGGATCCGGGTTCGGGAACGTGATAAAAATTTTAATTTTCGCTGCGTTTTCTATCACGAAACCCAACAATTAAGGCACTGGCTGTGGGTACCACTTGCAAACCTCTCTATGACTCTTTGACCTTGCTACCACCATCTACTTTCCCTGAGTTGATGGCGCGTGCATCCCAGTATATCCGGCTCGAAGAGTCCACAGTTGCAGATGGAAACAAACCAGATAGGCGTAAGCCTACGACCCTTCTACCTGAAGGATAAGAAAAGGAGGATGGGTCGTTTGATCGAAGAATAACAAAAGAGTATGAGTTCAGGCCTCACAGGAGAGAAGGGGATGAGAGGAGGGTTGACAGGAATTCCAGGCAACACACATTCTGTGCAAACCCTTATCCACAACGCCAGCAAGCACCTCTCAACACCTCGAGGCGGGGTATTCTGATGTGGATAAAGCAGACGGGGGAGAGAGTCAATTGGCCCAGGAAAATCGATTCCAAATCTCCCAGTAATAGGGATAAGTACTGCGAGTTTCATAGAGGTACGGGCCATGACACGGAGGAGTGTGTGTAGCTCAAGGAGGAGATTCAAAGGCTGATTCGTATTGGCCATTTACAGAGGTTTGTCAGCGGATCAGGCACTGATGGGAGATACCATCCCAGGGGAAGAAATGAAGATAGAGGAAGAGATAGAGAACAAAAGAAGGAGAGGGAGGATCCCACAACCATAATTAATGTGATCCTTGGGGGTTCTTCAGGAGAAACGGGGTTCGGAAGGAAGAGGAGGAGAGGAGTATACTCTGTATCCAGGGTCCTCATAATTGACCAGCATGCCACCTTCTCACCTCGGGATGGGGATTGGTTAGACGGACCACATGAAGACGCAATGGTAGTAGATGGCAGGATCAGGAATACACTCCTAAGGCGTATGTTAGTGGATGACGGAAGTACAGTAAACCTAATGACCTTAAGCGTGTTCAAGGCATTGCGCGACTCACCCACGAAATTAAAGAGAGTCTCCACTCCGCTAGTGCATTTGGGAGGAAGGTTGGTGCCGGTGCAAGGTTCAGCCAGGCTTACAGTTCAGTTGGGCAATGGGGCACGCTATGAGGAATTCCCAGTCACCTTTATGATAGTGGATATCCCTTTTGCCTACAATGCAATTCTAGGCAGACCCTTCCTCTATGATACAGGGGCTTGTACATGCATCTGATACCTTACCATGAAAATCCCCACTATTAGGGGAGAATTATGTGTAAGGGGCAACCAGAAAGCTTCCCGAGAGGCTTGCATGGTGGCTTTAAAGGGAACAGTAGAGGCACTCCCCATGGAAACCCTCGAGCAGGAGGCGGAGGAAAGTAGACCAGAGCCAGCAGGAGAGATACGTGAATGGGAACTGTCTAAAAACAGAAAAGTAAAATTGGGGGCAAACATGGAAGAAGCGGTATGGCAGGAAGTCCTCCTAGTGCTAAGAGAGAAGGAGAATTCTTTTGCTTGGTCTCCGGAGGATATCCAGGGGGTCAATCCTAATAGCATAACTCACAAGCTAAACGTGGATCAGTCAGTAAAGCCAATAAAGCAAAAGAAAAGAAGACATGCACCAGAAAGGAAAATCGCCATTTCAAACGAAGTTGACAAACTCCTTAAAGCAGGTTTCATTAGGGAAGTATATTACCCTGATTGGCTCTCTAATGTTGTTTTGGTTAAAAAGTCCAATGGAAAGTGGAGAATGTGTGTTGATTTCACTGATTTAAACAGGGTATGTCCAAAGTATAGTTACCCACTACTGAGCATTGATCAGCTTGTGGATTCCACGGTAGGGTGTGAAAATATACAGCTTCATGGATGCATATGCAGGATATCACCAGATCAGGATGGATAGGTGGGACGAGGAAAAAACATCCTTCATCATAGATAGAGGGACATTTGCTACAAGGCTATGCCATTCGGTTTGAAAAATGCTGGTGCCACTTATCAAAGGTTGGTAAACAGGATGTTCAAAGAGCAGATAGGAAAAACGGTAGAGGTGTATGTCGATGATATGATAGTAAAAAGTGAAAAAGGCAATCGCCATGCCAGGGATCTGGAGGACGCGCTAGGAGTATTAGGCAAATTTGGCATGAAGCTTAATCCGGAAAAATGCATTTTTGGGGTCAAGGCTGGGAAGTTCCTCGATTTCATGATCTCCCAAAGAGGAATCGAAGCAAATCCAGAGAAAATACAAGCAGTGATAGAAATGAAACCCCCTCAGTCCATCAAAGAAGTGCAAAGGTTGAACGGACGCATCACTGTGCTGGGACGCTTCATCTCTTGTTCCGCCAGAAGATGTCTCCCGTTCTTTCAAGCATTGAAATGCCTGAAGAATTTCAAATGGACGGATCAGTGCCAAAAAGCTTTTGAGGAACTGAAATCATTTCTCAGTTCTCCTCCCCTCCTCAGTAGGCCAAAACAAGGTGAATCCCTGTACCTTTACTTGGCAGTAGCAGATGAAACAGTGGCAGCAGTATTAGTAAGGGAGGAATGGGAAGAGCAGTTCCCGGTGTACTACTTCAGCAAAACCCTCAAGGGTGCGGAACTCAGATATCCCAAAATAAAAAAAATGGCGTTTGCTTTGATCATATATGCACGACGTCTGAGGCAGTATTTTGAGGCGCACCAGATAATAATAAGAACAGATTAACCGTTGTGAAAGATATTACAGAAAGCTAAAACATCTGGAAGAATCGTTGAATGGGCGACCAAAATTGGGGGATACGGAGTCAAGTATGAACCAAGGAAGTCCTTGAAAGCCCAGGTTTTGGCTAACTTTGTGGCAGAATGCAGGGAAGAGCAAAACAAGCCAGCTGAAACGAAGCTTGCCCCATGGCTCTTATACGTTGACGGAGCGGCCGGCCCTAGGGGCGCTGGTGCAGGAGTAGTGCTCAAAGGCCCAAAAGGAATCAAGATAGAATATGCCCTCAGGATAGAGTTCAAAGCCTCCAATAATGCTACAGAATATGAAGCCATGATAGCTGGTTTGAGCTTACTAAAGGAGATTAAGCCCTAAACTTTGATTGTTTATAGTGACTCTCAGTTGGTAATCAATCAAATGGAAGGATGATTTGCAGCAAAAGACGAAGATATGCTCAGATACTTGGCAATAGCAACTGGGATAACAGATCAGCTTAGGAAAGCGGAATGGATCTTATGCTCTAACAAATCCCCAGAGAGTCTAATCAAGAGGCCGACGCTCTTTCCAAAAGAGTGTATGAGGGATACGACATACCAAGGGGGGTACTCCTAGAAGAACTGACAGAACCAACCATGGGGAACAGCCAGAACATACTGGTCATCAAGGCAGTTTGCTGGATGAAGCCTATTGTTGAGTGGTTGGACTCAGGAATACTCCTATCAGACGAAGTGGAAGCTCGAAAAGTGCGGAGGAAAGCAACAGCATATGTTATCGATGGGGATATCCTTTACAAAAGGTTGGCAATGCACCCCTGGTTGAGATGCATCACTAAGGAGGATGGAAACTATGTGCTTCAGGAAATCCACGAGGGAATTAGAGGAGCTCATGAAACAGCAGGAACGATAGTTCACAAAGCATTACTGCAAGGCTACTATTGGCCTACTATGCAGGTGGATGCCAAGGAGCTCATAACAAAATGTGAAAAATACCAGTATCATGAAAGGTATAATCACTTGCCACCAGCACAGCAACAGCCATTGGGTGTTGCCTGGCCATTCGCACAATGGGGAATGGATATCCTAGGTCCTTTTCCTCTAGCAAAAGGGAAAAAAAAGTTTCTAATTGTCACCATAGATCATTTCACTAAATGGGTAGAGGCAGAACCTGTTGCATCAATCACCCAAGCAAAGATAACAAGTTTTTTCTGGAAGAATGTAGTATGCAGATTTGGGATACCTAAGAGGCTGGTAACGGATAACGGGAAACAGTTTGATTGTAAAGAGTTTAAAGAGTTTTTCCAAAACCTTCACATCAGCTTGCACTTCACCTCGGTGGCACATCCCCAAACCAATGGAATGACGGAAGTAACAAACCGAACACTGCTGCAAGGCATCAAGAAAAGGTTGGATCAGACCAAGAGAGAATGGGTGGAGGAGTTATACAGTGTCTTATGGTCATATCACACAACTCCAAGGGAAAACACAGGGCAAACCCCTTTTAAATTGGCGTACGACACGGAAGCCCTAGTTCCAACAGAGATAGGCATTCCCAGCTATCGGGTGGTCGCATACAATGAAGAAAGTAATCACGAAGCTCTTCGCATGAACCTGGATTTGCTAGAAGAAACAAGGGAAGCAGTAGAAGTCAAAATGGCAGCTTGTAAGCAGAAAATGCGCCGTTTCTATAATAGAAGAGTCAAGGAAAGATGTTTCTTCCCCGGAGACCTGGTACTGATCTGTGCAGACATCACCAAGGAAAACGCTGGCATAAGGAAGCTAGAACCTAATTGGCAAGGATCGTACAAAGTAGCTACAGCCCTCGGACCAGCCACCTATAAGCTGGAAGACGCCAGAGGCAAAAGCCTGCCCAGAACCTGGAATGCCTCGAACTTGAAAAAGTATCATCAGTAAGATAGCTATGTTACAGTTATTTTTTAAGTCATGTTTTTGCATTTTATCCTTTATGTTTGTAAGAAACTGCTTTTAGCAAGATATAAAGATGGCGTAAGGCCATTGGGGGCAATCTATCAACTTCTCCAATTTCTTTTTTTAAAAAAAAGGGAAAAGAAGGAACAAACCCCTCAGCGTGATACATCGCCTGAGAGGAGTTTCCCGTGAGCAAACCCCTCAGTGCGACACATCGCCTGAGAGGAGTTTCCCATAAGCAAACCCCTCAGTGCGACACATCGCCTGAGAGGAGTTTCCCATCAACAAACCCCTCAGCACAACACATCGCCTGAGAGAAGTTTCCTATAAGTAAACCCCTCAGAGCGACGCATCGCCTGAGAGGAGTTTCTTGTAAGCAAACCCCTCAACGCGACACATCGCCTGAGAGAAGTTTCCCATCAGTAAACCCCTCAGTGCGACACATCGCCTGAGAGAAATTTCCCATAAGTAAACCCCTCAGCGCGTCGTATCACCTGAGAGGAGTTTCTTGTAAGCAAACCCCTCAGCACGACACATAGCCTGAGAGGAGTTTCCCATCATCAAACCCCTCAGCGCGACACATCGCTTGAGAGAAGTTTCCCATAAGTAAACCCCTCAGCGCGACGCATCGCCTGAAAGGAGTTTCTTGTAAGTAAAACCCTCAGCGCGACACATCACCTGAGAGGAGTTTCCCATCAGCAAACCCCTTAGCGCGACACATCACCTGAGAGGAGTTTCCATTTAGCAAACCCCTCAGCGCAACACATCGCCTGAGAGGAGTTTCCCATAAGTAAACCCCTCAGCGCGACACATCACCTGAGAGGAGTTTCTTGTAAGCAAATCCCTCAGTGCGACACATCGCTTAAGAGGAATTTCCTATTAGTAAACCCCTCAGCATGACACATCGCTTGAGAGGAGTTTCTTGTAAGTAAATCCCTCAGCGCGACACATCGTTTAAGAGGAATTTCCCATTAACAAACCCCTCAACGCGACACATCGCCTGAGAGGAGTTTCCTAGATAAAAGCACTCTGCAGAAACATATTATCCAAAAATGTTTAAAAAGAAACCCGAGAGGAACCTGTTGATAGGACCTCGGCATACATACTTCCAAGAAAAAGATCTCATTTGACTTCTCAGTATAAAAAAGAGAACCTAGGAAAGATGAAATACGGAAGAATATAAGATTACCACTCTAAAGTTACCTTGACATATTATCAGCAAAAAACAAAACAGACAAGTGGTTCCCACGACATATCGTCATGACGCATCTATGAGTTGCATCAACAAAACAAAATAACCAAACAAGTTGGTATAAAGATGGCCATGGTCCATAAGCCAACATTCATACGATCAAAAGGAAAGCTAAGTATCCTTACACCTCTACCCTTGTGGAGTTTGAAATTCCAGAAATATTGTTTAAACTTGTCATAAATGGGTAAAGAAAAGCTACTATAGAAATTGTTCGAAAATAAAAGAGAGTCAACGAGGTTCCAAGCCCTCAACCTAGGCACGATCCACATCAGGAAAGCGCCCCTCCAATTCCTCAGCAAATTGCTTCTTGGCATCCGCATACAAGGCCCTAGATTCATGCACAATCCTGTTAAAATCAGCCTCCAGCTCAGCCAAAGAAGCCTTGGATTCATGGAGAGAGCGCTCAAGGGACTCCTCTTTCAATCTCAACTCTTTGTTCTTCTCTATCAGCTCGCGGTTGTGCCCATCTAAAGCTTCAACTTGTTTTTCCAACATAGAAACATGATTTTGATTCGCCAAAGTAAGGCTCTCCATCTCCTTGGCATGCTACTCCTTCAAGCGAGCAGGTTCTCCTTTTAGCTCCATATTGCGTTTGCGCAAAAGGACAAGACGTTTGTCCATGCGCAATGACAGCTCCATTTGCTGAGAGCAAAGATTCATAAGTAAGAAAATAATTGCAAATAAAAAAAAGAAAAATAGAACAACTGTAGGCACACCTTGATAGCTAGCAGCCGCTGTTGACACCCAAAGTCAATGTCCAGCTTCACAGCGCTCCGCAAGTCCTCATCATTGGGAAGGAGGCATATCCGGGCTAAATCAGCACTGGCACTAGGAGACTGAATAAAGTAATCACCATATTTCTTATGCTTTTTAGCTAGCTGAGTATGAAGTTCTTGAATCACTCCAGATACCACTTCTTCCGGATTTCCACTAGAGGAACCCTCGCCACGAACCTCCAAGGGAAGAGATCCTGCGCGGAGATGTTTCCGGGAAGGCGCATCCTTTTCAGGAGAATCCAGCGTCACCACACCTATGGGAGTATCAAGCAACTCGGTATCCCCCTCAGCGGTACAGGCAGAAGGTTCAATACCTTTAACCTCCAGAACAAGGGATGATGAAGGCGGCGCGGTAGCAGCAGATGGACCCTTGAGCAAATCCTTTAGCGTTTTCCCTACAAAAAGAAGAAGATGTCAGAAAGCAAATCTTTCAAGGATTTCCTTGTTTAGAAAAAAGGGTTAAGCTGTAAGGCAAGTGCAAAGGCAGAATAAAGCGACATATCCTATGGACCCTTCAAGCGACCAATGATTCGGCCACAATCAAAACATTCTCCTCTAGCACGAGATTGCAAAGTTTCGAGTTTTTTCTCTTCCTCATCTAACAGTTCTATTTTTCCATCTCCTTTAAAGGTGTCGTCAACCCACATACAAGGGATATCACCCCACCCATTTGGATTGGTCACCACAGAAAAGTTTTTAAACTAAGACTTCCTGACCTTGGGCCATCCTGTAAACAATGCTCTGTTGGCGCGACCAAATAAGTGCCAATACTGGCTTTTCTTGCTAAACATGAAAAGATACTGAAAAATGTTCAAATCAGGCTCGAAGCCTGCCTGTTCACACATCGCAATAAAACATGTCAAGAACACCAAGCTATTTGGGGTAACTTGGCTCATACATACTCCATATATTGTAAAGAAATCCACCATGAAAGGATGAAGGGGAAAACGCAGACCAGCCTGAAGAGTGTCCTCATATATAACCATGTTTGTCCTCTAATACGGAATTACCACGACAACCTTTTGGTACAATGAGTTCATATTCTCTTGGGATATCAAACTCCTCCCTCAACTCCACCAAACGGCAAGGTGTCACACTAGAACGAACAGAACTCGATAAACAAATCTCCGAAATCCCTTGACTTATGCACCCACTGTCATCATCAATGGGTGTACCGTCCCTCCGGCGAAGACAACGTGATGCCACTCGGCCCCGAGAAGCGTGAGACATACTGGAGTGGGAATCGTCATGAGCCGATCCCCCTCTCCCCTCCACAGATTTTTTGGCAATATCTACACCGGAATGGCTCACTACAGTGAAAGACAATATACCACGTGTAAATCAACAGCAAAATAAGACACAACGATAACAAGAAAAATCACATAGCAAACATCATCAGGCAACAATGAAGGACAAGAGTGATGGTAAAAAGAGAAAAAGGCAAAGCATTTACAGGAGCAAGGTCACTGATAACCACAAACAGAGGGAACAACGATATATAAAAAAAGAGAGAGAAAATAGAATCACCTCTTCTTGACGACATGGTAGGCAGGAAAGAATCAGCACCAAATGGAATCACGAACTCAAAATCGCAGCAATGAGCAAAAGGAACAACGAAAATCTTCAGCAAGAAAGCACACTACTAGAGAGAAAACGCTTCTGAAAGAAAACAAAGAAGGAAAAAGAGAAGAAAGCAGTTGGTGAAAAATTTAATAGGCTTAATAATGAGTCCTATTTAATGTCATAGACCCTAAATAGGAAAGTTTTTAAAAATAGCAAAAAGAGGGGGAAGGACAACTGAAAAGGCACGATGGACGGAACACGAACAAGCAGTTGGCACAAACCAAAACCGCTCCTCATTAACTGCATGCCACGTACTGAGCATCAAGCAAACTGCACAATTACGCTTCCACAAGACGCATCATGAAGACGCATCAACTAGACACTTCGACAAAAGAGTTGAACATAAATGATCAACACTTTGGGGGGGGGAACCCTGATACCAAAGTATGGATTTGGCCCAGGAAAACGGAGCCCAGCCAAGACATAGATTTGGCCCAGGGAAACGGAGCCCAGCAAAGACCCTAGAAGCAGGTATTGTTCTTCTTCTTCCTCGCCATTCTTCGCCTCCAAGCCACCTGCATCAATATCAGACAAAAACCGTTAGAGAATGATAATGACAGCTAACAAAGGGGAACCAGCAACCAACAAGTGCATGAACCATCAACATTGATAGTACAAAGAAATCATCTCGGCACGCCTGCAAAGATTCCGTGGTAACGCCCAAATAACCTGTACCTTGCCAACGCCCCGCACACTGACAGACCTCCCACGACATAAGGGCAATGTTCCCTAACAAACAACACCAACTCATTAGCAATAACCGGCAGGAAAGGTGCAGGATCGAGTGTAGAGGGCAACCCACCTGAACAGAGCTCATCACGAATCACCGAGTGACACATGGCATCGAGTACGGCTATATATATTCATGCACAGTAGCAAGAGAGGTAAGACACCAGAAAAACCCTAAACCTCCTAAAATTGTCTCCATTGATTCTCCTACCTGACTTGACCGTCGGAGAGGATTTGCTGGGACCCCGCCCAGCAAAGCTTCTTCATCGGCTTCTGTTTTATAGGTACCTTGTAACCTGAAAACGGACCGAGAGTATCAATTATGCTATGCAGACATGCTACAAAACCATACTTCCAATAGTTCAGCTAGTCAATGTCGAATTCTTGAAATCAAATATAGCTTAAGGAGGTTAATCAGGAAAGCTAAGAATTTCAATTCAGACCAAAAGGATGTTATTTCATATTCCGAAACAACAATTAAGCAAACCAAAACTCAAAAATTCGAACTAAACTCAACAAAGATTAATAATGAATCATTGTCCAAAACAATTCAGAGCATCAAAATATATATTAAAGAATCGATCTTTTCAACTCGTACAGTGTTCTCAGAACCAACAAAACAAAACCCACAAACGAAAACTCAAAAAAACTGAATATGGCATTGGATTAACAAAATTTAACATCAAAACAAGCACTAGAAAAGAAGAGAAAAGGGTACCTTATAAAAAGATTAAAACAGTAGTTCCTATAGAAAAAATAGAAGCTTGAAGATCCAATATCCAATTCAATCCAACAAAGATCAAAATACAAAACCCAGAATATCAGTTGACTGTAATCGAGATAAACATTGACATGGGCATGAAGCAAGGAATTTTTCCCTTTTTTTTTTGAGGGGATTATGAATTTATTATTATCATATTATTATGTGGGAAGAAAATGAGATTATAGTGTAGGATTGATTGAGGAGTGTTTTATACTGTTGAAGCTCTGGTTCGCTTCTTCTACACGCAAATTATATCATGGACTTACAATATGTACTATATTTACAACATGTACCAGAGTCTTTTGTACATGTTGATCAAACAAAAATATCATATCAACACTATTGAGTAAATAGAAGAAGTCCTAGGAAAACAAAATTAAGTTCATGGTTTTCTTCACCTTGTGTTTGTTGGTGCATATGACCTGTCATAATTGATTCTTCAATTTGCTAAAGCTAGATGCTGTTTTTTTTTTGTATGCGTGTACGAATATGACAGGTTATAATCCTTTTTGCACATCCTATTGTGGATACTTTGGTCATGCGCAGTCAGCTGTTACAATGCAAAATTATTTTGAACTGGAACCAGTGTTTTGGTGAGAGAGAGATGATGAGTGTGGGACTGTTGGCTTCATTGCTTTTGGTTTCAACAGGAATGCTTCTTTGTTAAGTATTGATACCAGAAGGGATACGTTCAAGAAGGGATACGGCCCAGAAAAGAGAGGGATACGCCCCAGGGGAATAAAAGCCAACAAAACATGAAGTCCAAACCTTATGGTACTATTCATCTTCCTCCTCTCCATCCCACTCTGAAGCATGTACCTGCACCATATCTGAGCCAGAAGAGAGAGAAAGCTGTTAGCCAATGATAGCGATAGCTAACAAATACTACAAGACCACCAGTAAACACGACATGTCGACACCAGCAGTACAGGAGAATCATCCCTGCAGGCTTGTGTCAGACAGCGCCCGAAACACCTGCAATACCAAGGCCTGCTCACCTACAAGCCCCCGCGCGACAAGGGCAACAGTTGCTGACGACCAACAACAGCTCACCTAGCTCCAGCTTGCAAAAGGGTGCACAACCGGAACCAGAGAAGGAGCCACGTTAACAGTGCCCTCGTCCACTCTCTAAATGCCACTTGGATAGGTAAGCCACTATATATACCAGGCACATGAGCAGAGGAAAGATAACACACGAAAAACCCTACAAAAACCCTAGTTCTTATATACATTTCTCTCCAGGAACTCCCTAACTTGACCGTCGGAGTAGATTGGCTGGCACCCCGCCCAGCTGGTCTTCTCACCGTTGCTCTGTTTTGCAGGCA
>CATIWK010164462.1:0-16027 GCA_949634005.1 Mallotus japonicus
CTCAACCAGATATTTATTATGTTGTGAGAATTCTTTCTCTATTCATGAAAAATCTAAAGCAAATACATTTTGATGATGTTATACATGTGCTTCTTTATATAAAATCTTCACTTGGCTAAGGCATACTCCTAATGTTTTCCAACTCTTTTCAAATTAATACTTATTATGATGTTGATTGGACAGGGTGTCCTATGACTAAACGTTCAACAACTAGTTACATTATATTTCTTTGCGATTCCTTCATCTCTTGGAAATCTAAGAAATTAAACACCATGTCTCGCTTCTCTACAGAAGTATAATATCGCGCTATAGCCTCCACCGTAAGTGAACTTACATGTTTGAAAGCATTGCTTAATGATTTTTTGATTCCACATTCTCAACTAATAGTTCTTTATTATGACAACCAAGCTGCCTCCATATTACCGTCAATCCTATTTTTCATGAATGCATGAAGCATATTAAGATCGATTGTCATTTTGTACGTGAATGAACTCAATATAACTAAATTGTCACCGCTCATGTGCCTTCCTTTACTCAACTTACAAACACTTTCTCCATCTTTTGCCTCAAGGGTATTGAATTGGCCTTTATTTTCTGTTATGTGTCTTGAAAATCCACTATCTAGATACCATTGACTTTGTGGTCTAGGTTGGTTAGTCTCAAAATAGTCCATAAGCAATGATTGCAAATGTAATTTCATATAGTGACATACATTGCTAGTATACCCAAGAGTCATGTCATAGAAACATCTCACATTTGTAAACCTATTAGATTTAGAGGCATATAAATACTTCACATTTGCATATTGCACATATTTTCTATTAGGTACACTAGTTCTAGATTGTCATGTGAATATTATCTATGTCTCCTAAAGGACTTAGGAGATCTAGATCGTATATGAGACATGCATTCACAAGTGTGCAAATGATTATGTTAAGTGGCATGCTTAGGTGTGTGTTTCTTTGTATATATGAAAGCATGCTTAGGTTAAGGTCTCTTGGCTTGAGCCTTAGACTTTTAACCAATAAAGGGAAAAGTCTTAAGAGGCTTGATATTGGCCCTTGGTGATTGAGACTTTCTAGCTTTAGGATCTTGAGTCTTATCACATTCACTAGAAGTTAAAGATGAATCAAGTTTAGCTTTGATAAATCATGTGGGAGTTGATGATGAGAAGGCTCCATTGGAATACCCAAGTCCATAGGTGTCACAATGAAACCTTTGAGATTCTAAGAGCCTATTGGGTGTCTCTTTCCCATTTTGAAATTTGGAAATAGAGGTTTTCAGATCCAAAATTTCTTTTGAAAGCTTTTTATTTTCTTTCTTAGCTTTATCAAATTCACATTTTAAGGAAGTAGTGGCTTTCAATTCATTAGAGTTTTTTTATTAGATGAAATAACTTTTGAAAACTCATTTTTCAAGTTTTCAAATTCTTTTGACATTTTTGAAAGTTCTTGTTTGTAAAGTTTTTTTTTTTTTTTTAAAGAAAATTTTTACATTTTATCATAAGTTTGCTCACAATAGAGCTTACATCATCATCATCATCACAATCATCATCAAAATCATCACAAATGATCATAAGAAGAATGAAAAGTATATGGTGCCTTTTTGTTATCCTCAAGTTGCATAAAGCAAAGGTTGGTCACTTGCTCCTCTTCCTTTTCCGAATCGAAGAAGTCATCCCATGTAGTCTTGAAAGCTTTCCTCTTATCCTTTGCTCCTTTGCCCTTAAGCTTTAACTTCAAGCATATATTTCTATTGTGATATGGTTTCTTGCATTCATAACAAGTCTTCTTTTTAGCCTTCTTCCCATTATTCTTTTTGTTGTCTCTTTGTCTTGAGAAAATCTTTCTTCTCAAGAACTTCTTGAAACTTCTAGTGATCATGGAAATCTCATCATCATCTTTACCTGAGTTAATAAGGCTCTCTTTTCACTATCTTCTTGTATGGCCTTGAGAGCTATCCCCTTCTTCTTCTCATCCTTTTTCTTTTTTTCATCCTTTCTTTGCTTTAAGGTGAGCTCATATGTTAAAAACTTTCCAATGAGAATTTTAGTGGAGAGTTTTAATAGATCATATGCTTCTTTTATATAAGTGACTCTAGATTTCCTATCCTTCTTAAGTAGGATTCTTAGAATCTTTGTGTTCACTTCCTCCATTGTGTAGTGATTCCCAAGCTTTTTAAGAGTGGTGAGGAGTGCATTGAGAAGGTTAGTCATTTCGATTATGGTCTTTTGAGGCATCAGTTTAAAAGGCTCAGATTTATATACATGAAGTCGAACTTTCTTGCTTCTCATTTGAATGTTGCCTTCGTAATGGTTTTCAAGAGTTTCCTATATTTCCTTTGCAGATTGATAATGTTGCACTTTATCACTTTCTTCTCTTGACATTGAAACAAGTATGATGGTCATAGCTTTCTTATTTTTGTGATTCTCATACTTTTGTTCTTGATTCCATTGGCTTTTATTAATTTTGAATTCAACATTGTCCACTTTTACTTTAGGATGTTCCTAACCATCTAGCACTACATCCCATAATCTAATTGGATCACTATCAAGATATAACTCCATCTTGAACTTCCAATATGAGTAATCACTACCATTAAAAAAATGTCTTAATGAAGAAAAGTTTAAAGTTTCACTCCTCATGATCTTAGCTTCTTATAATAAAGTACCAAGAAGTTAAACTCTGATACTAATTGAAGGGCCTTAGAGGGGTGAATAGGGCTAATTGAGATTTTTAAGAAATAAAATGGATTAAGAAACAAAGAAAAGATTAAAAAGGTAAAAGGAGAGAAGAGTTAATATAAGTTGTTTAAGGAGTTTAATTCCTCAATTGAACCTATGTCTCCACCTAACCTATCCCTGAGTTAGGATTTCGTAAAATCACAACCAATCTATTACACATGTAGATTGGTTAAAATTGTGTTTTTAAGGCTCAACTCAAACATATTACACTCAAGCTTTTATTAGCTTAGCATTAACCACAACCTAAATACCCAAGTGTTTTATGGCTCACACTTAAACTAATTCCTTATAGAGAATCCTCATCTCCTTTCTTCCTAAGAATGAGTAGAAGATAAAAATTCCTAACTCTAATCACAAAACTCAAACACTCAAGATGAGCAATGAATGCTTTTGATAAGAGTAGATTTCTAAGAATTAATGAATCACCAAACTTTCTCTCTTCACTTAATGAAGTTCTAAGGCTTCCTTTTATACTTGGAGAATGAAAAATGATTGTTGGAAGCCATTAAATTAGACCTTAAACTCTTTCATGCTCATTAAATGTTGATTCAACTTTTTGTAGGAAAATGTTTGCTCACGATCATGAGGAATGAAAAAACTAGTTGTTGCCTTTGATTGCAGACCGTTGGGGACTAAACACGTCACTCTTAAGCTTGATCATGATCGTCGTCATGATCGTGGCAACAAACGTGAAGATGATTGGAAGTTCCTTCACAAATGAGTGTTAATGATCACGAGTAGATAAAGCATGGTCACGATCATTGGGAAAATCGTCAGGATGCCTAGACAATTGAGGCTTGAACATCTTAAGAGATTTTGAGCAAGCCTGACTTGATCACGATCATGGCTTAGGTCGTGAGGATTATTGTATCTTGGCAAGATTTAAGAGACCCTTGGCTCATGATTGTGAGGCACTTGATCACAATCATAGGATGCATGATCATGATCATGTGAGAGCTCATGAGGACGACTGGACCTCTTTGGTCATGATCGTGGGATGCTCACTCACTATCATGGGAAGTATGATCACGATCATGGGAGGGCTCGTGAGGAGTGTTGGAAGGTCAATGCCTTTATATCCTTTGACTTTAAATTGGTTATCAATAAATACCTACTTATATACACACTTAGACACACGAATCAGTAAATTAAAATTGGTTTGTTAAAGTCAAAACATGGGTTCTTACATATTGATCATGCAAATGATCGACATCACTCATTCTCTTCTTCGAGCTATGTCAAATAATTAGTTTCTTTCCTTTTTAGGTCAAATTTTTTAATAAATAAACATTCAATTAAATTTTTTAGAAAAATATATATGAAAATTTAGTTTATATTTATCTAGGTATTTTTCAGTTTATTTTTAAAAGGACAATTTTGTTATACAACCTGGGTAGTAGGAATTCCTTCTACCTTAACTTCTTAAACTACTGCAACTAATGAAATAAAAGAATTTTAACCTTTTAAAATTTCTCTCAAGTGCTATAGGTACCTCGGTGCATTTGACCCTCATTTTTTCCTTTTCTATCAACTGCTATAATACTTTAAATTTTTGAACACTAAAGGAGAGAGAAATTTTATGTTCCTAAATTACATATCTCATGAAAATAAAAAGTTAAATTCATAAAGTACAAAAGTATCGTAAAAAAAGGGTAAATTACAATCACCTCATGAGGTTGTCTTAATTCATTAGTTCATCCATGTATTTTCAAAAGTTAAATAAATATCCCCTCAAGTTTGATTTTATTAACAATTTTTCCCTTCCACTAACTAAATACTCCCTCAGGTTTACAATAAAAATATCAAACCTGAGGGGGTAATTTGTTAGCAGAAGGGAAAATAGTGAATAAAATCAAATGTGAGGGGGTTATGAATTAACTTTTAAAAATGTAAGGACGGACTAGTGGGTTTGGCCAAATCTCATGGGGTGATTGTAATTGTCCTAAAAAAATCACAAACTCCTGATAATAAAACAATAAAATGACAATATTTATACATAGTTATCCCGAAAAAGGATACGTTACTTCTTAGAAAAATAGAATTTAGTAATTAATACTTATATAGCGTATGCACATTGGCTTGCAGGAACCATTCCAAGAAGTCTATTTAACTGTACCTCACTTTTTCATTTATCTTTAGGTGGAAACAGTCTTACGGGTACCACATATACTCTTCTCAAAATGAACTTGTAAAGCTTATCGTATTAAAATCTCTATATGTTAATTGCAGATCTCAAAGTTGGTGCATTTTTGTTTTGGTTTTATATCATTGGCAGGTCCTATACCAACAGAGATTGGTCAACTGAGTAATCTCCTGAACTTGATACTTCGTTACAACTTCTTAAATGGCAGCATCCCATCAACTTTATTGAACATAACTGCTATAAAAATAATTGCAATTAATGTAAACCAGCTTTCAGGTTACCTTCCATCAACCTTAGGCTATGGACTTCCTAACCTTGAGGAACTTTACATTTTCAGAAACCAATTCATTGGAACATTACCCACTTCCATTTCTAATGCTTCCAAGCTTACTATCCTAGAATCAAGCTCAACTTCCTTGTCTGGTCCTATTCCTGACACTCTTTGCAACTTGAACAATTTGAAGAGACTTAATTTGGCAGATAATCTTTTCATTGATGAATTGGGTTTCCTCTCTTCTTTAGCAAGGTGTAAAGCATTGACAAGATTGGTGTTACTAGACAATCCACTTAACACTACTCTTCCAAGTTCTATTGGTAATCTGTCTGCAATTGAATATTTCAATGTTGAAAGTTGTAACATCAGAGGCAGCATACCAAGTGAAATAGGTGAACTGAGCAATCTGATAACCTTACACCTGCAGAACAATGAATTGGTTGGATCAATCCCGGCGACAGTCGGTGGATTGCAGAATCTCCAACGCTTGTATCTTCATGATAATGTGCTGAATGGATCTATCCCATCTGATATTTGTCATTTGAGTGACTTGGGGGAGTTGTTCCTGAGCAATAATAGCCTCTCTGGATCTCTACCATCTTGCTTTGGTGATCTTATTTCATTGAAAATTCTGCTTTTAGACTCGAACAACTTCACTTCCGTAATACCATTTTCTCTGTGGAGTCTAAAGGATGTCCTGGAACTGAACTTGTCATCAAATTCACTTAGTGGTGATGTACCGATGAGTATCGGAAACCTGAAGGTTCTAACACAATTAGACATTTCATGGAACAATTTATCTGGCATCATTCCTAATGCTATTGGGAGCCTCCAAAACTTGATGAATCTTTCCTTAGCTCACAATAAATTTGAAGGCCCCATTCCTGAATCTTTTGGAAACCTGATAGGCTTGGAATCCTTGGATTTATCTAGCAACAACCTGTCTGGAACAATTCCCAAGTCTCTACAGGGACTAAAGTACTTCAAGTTTCTAAATGTGTCTTTCAATAACTTAGAAGGAGAAGTTCCAACTTCAGGACCTTTTGCAAATTTTTCAGCTCAATCATTTTTCGGAAACCTTGCATTATGTGGCTCTCCCTTGCTGCATTTGATGCCTTGTAAAATCAGTACTCATGGAAGATCTGAGACTACCACCAAAGAGATACTCATTTATGTTCTTCCAGCAAGCATATTGACAATAGTCATTGTACTTGTTTCATTAAGATGTCGTAAGGCGAAACAGAAATTGGAGAATGTGGTTGATACCATCATTGTTGGAACATGGAAAAGAGTTTCCTTTCAAGAACTCGAACAGGCGACAGATGGATTTTGTGTAAGCAACTTAGTTGGTGCAGGGGGTTATGGCTCTGTATATAAAGGCAGACTTAATGATGGATCAGATGTTGCGATAAAGGTTTTCAATTTGGGACTAGAAGGTGCATTCAAAAGTTTTGATACTGAATGCGAGGTAATGAGCAATATCCGCCATCGAAATCTTGTGAAAATTATTAGTTGTTGCTCTAACCAGGACTTCAAAGCATTGGTGCTGGAGTATATGCCCAATGGGAGCTTGGAGAAGTGGTTGTACTCTCATAATCATTGTCTGAATATTCTGCAAAGATTGGATATAATGGTAGATGTTGCATTAGCAATAGAATATCTTCATCATGGCTATTCTATGCCCATTGTTCATTGTGATTTGAAGCCTAGTAATGTGTTGCTAGACAAAGATATGGTTGCACATGTAACTGATTTCGGCATCGCCAAACTCTTAGGTGAAGGAGATTCCATGTCACAAACAAAAACCTTGGCAACTATTGGATATATGGCACCAGGTGACTAATGTTTCATATTGATCGTCTGCATAATAATCATCATGATTTGTAATGATATGTACATGCATTTTTTGGCAGAGTACGGATCAGAAGGCATTGTTTCAACACGAGGCGATGTGTACAGCTTTGGAATATTATTGATGGAAACTTTTACAAGACTGAAGCCCACTGATGATATGTTTGGTGGAAAAGTATTGAGCCTGAAGCAGTATATAAAAGATGCATTGTTGTTGCATAATGCAGTAGATGAAATAGCAGATGCCAATTTGTTGACTGTTGAAGAAAATTTATCAACTAAGAAGGAATGTGTATCATCCATTTTGGGTTTGGCTTTGGATTGTTCTGTTGAACTTCCTCATGAGAGAATTGACATTACTCAAGTCTTGGCAACACTCAACAGCATCAAAACTAAATTCCTAGCTAGTTATGCAAGAACTTAAGTGGGAAAAAGAATTTTTTTTGTGTATATCTATATATGTGTAATTTTTTTTTTCCAATTTCTTTGTCTGAAGTTACATAACATTAAGTCTTGGCAACACTCAACAGCATCAAAACTAAATTCCTAGCTAGTTATGCAAGAACTTAAGTGGGAAAAAGAATTTTTCTTGTGTATATCTATATATGTGTAATTTTATTTTCCAATTTCTTTGTCTGAAGTTACATGCTATTAACCACGCAATGTTAGTACAGGATCTAGCAGGACATTGTCTAATTTTATAAATAAATTAATAATTTAAGAACAAAGAGGCAGTGCACAACCACCCTCTTTCTCCTCCAATATTGTCTTGCTTGAAAATTACTTTATCCTCATGAAATCTGCATGATTACAGAAAGTATAACGTAAGATGTTATACTTTGCTTTCTGGGTTCAGTGTAAAAGATGCATACCGTGCTTACTCTTTCGACCAAGCATCATATGTTTTTTGTACACATGTAAGATTCGAGTTCTGTTATCAGTAAATGATCAGTTATTGAATTGTTGTGTCTTTGCTTCTCTTGAACACAATGTCCAGGAGGAAAATGATTGTTAGTTTGCATCATTGCTTAATTTTTCCAGGAGCACTTGAGTCATTCACACGACATCTGCGTAAGCATTGCTGTCATTTCCCCATACAAACATTCTAGTGTCACAATGTAGAAACCACTAGGGCTCAAACCTTTCTTGCTCATAGGAGTTTCTTCAGGTTGGCTGGCATTTCCGTCAAAAACGGATTTGTGCTCTTAAGTTTGATTGACTGAGAAACGGTACAGAATTCAGCACATTCCCCATTATCTGAATGTTTTATTCTCAGCTGCTAAGTAAGCCAAATTTCCTTTCTGGCATTTTAAGATTGGTTAATTGCCTGCAAAGTTGAACCAGCCAACTTCAATGACTCAATAGACTATTCAAATCCAAACAGAATTTATGCAGTTAATTCAACTCACTGCTCAGACATTTTGCTGCAACAGCCAAGTCTGTAAAATGAAAAGAATTTATCTTGTATAAAAGGGTTTCAAAACCCCAATATTGTACAAATTTGATCTCATGTTGTACAAGATTAATGAACAAGAGAAAAAGGGAAGAAGAAAATGTATAAATGATTTCGACAATGGAGAAAGAAAAAGAATGACAAAGAATGCCTATATCATCTTTTCTATTCACATGAAGAATAAATTAGTTAGAAACTAATTTTCCCTAATGACACATCATCTACTGCTGTCATTGATGTCCTGCCAACATTGTGTAAAAGACTGTGGAAGGCTTCTTTGCATCAAACCTCCCTTTTCAAGCATTGGTGAAGCCACAGTTGCAGCTGTTTCTCCACCAAAACCAGTAGGCATAGACATCTTTTGGCTGAACCCGCCAATGCTTCTGGAATGAACAATCCTTCTTGGAGACAAGTTCACTTGCTCCAAAGCTCGAAACTGGAGTTCTGAGGGATAGTCTCTAACACAGCCAATCCGCGGACCGGCTCCCGTTGTCCATTTGCATGACAACTGCTTACCTAATTGATATGACTTTGATCCCTTTTTTGAATTAATCCTTTGAAGAATTGCTTCTTCAGAAATGTTTTCCACTTCATTATCTTCCAGATCTTCAAAAAACTTATTCTTTTCTTCTGACGATTCATAACCATCTGCAGAAGCATTAGTTCCACTTGGTCCAGTAGTAGGATTTTCACATGCTACCCTTTTAAGCAATTCATCTCTTTCTGGTATTTCAAGATTGGACAATTTTCTGCTGAAGTTGTGGAGCCGTCCTTGGTTCTGTTCTTCTTCAAATGCCAATGCCGCATAAGACTTATCCTGAACTAAGTCAATGTGCTCCAGAGGAAAGTTTTCAGCATCAATTTCTTCATTCTCCAAATCATTCACTGTTTGAATCAAGTCCTCTTCAGATGAATTGTTTCTAAGATGTCTGCTGCTTCTTGGCTTATCAGGTGATCCATCTTCCTCATCAGTTGGAGTTGTCTGAAATAACAGATAAAAGATTGTTAGCATATGATTTTCCAGTTACTGTCTCCAATATTAATTTGTTCATACCTTAAAAGACTCCAACAAAATAACTGTGGTTTTATTCATTACCTTTACATCTGTCAGATCCACATTGTTTTCTCGGAGGAATGAAAGAAAATCCTTGAAATTTTCTTCTGTAGGCTGATAATGTCCACTGTGAGGCCAAACTGCCTGCCAAAAGTAGAAGGAAACATCATTAACAATGAACTAATAATAAAATCAATACGAAATGGCCAAATAGAAGTGCAATAGATCTATACCTTAAGAATGCCACTTTCAACAATTAATCTACCAGCAGCAGTTGTGACTCCTCCAGCCAAGAAGCTTGAATGTTGAAATGTTCCTTTTTTCTTCTTGCCAACATATAAAGTCTTAGATGTACTAAGAACAAAAATCCATTTGGCATCTGAAGTGGTGTGAAGGAACTCCCCTGTCTGCTTGTAAATGAACCTCCCCTCCTCCACAATAACTTCATAGGCCTTCCTTTCCATCTGTTAAAAGAATATATCTGCTTAAGTTAAGCATTCAACTTAAAAAATACAAAGGACTTGTGATCTTAAATTTATGAAAGCTTACCGGACCAAGATATTTGATGCACTGCTGTTGAAGTTTTGATCGAGGGCATTTTTCAATAAGATTTACTTCCTTGCCTTCTCCTATGTCTAGCCTGTAGTTTCAGAGATGTGACACGTAAGTTCAAACTCAAATCTATAATGTCTAAAATCAAATTGTGAATTGCTGGAGTAAAAAGCTTCGGATTATAGAAAATTACCAGTAGAAGAAAGGTTGTCTGCTCTTGGAATGAAACCATTTTACATAATAGAAATGTAGATTATGCCCATATCGATGCCGGGGATCAATCTGTTATTTACACAAAAGACATTACAGACGTCAAGTAAGCAAGAGTGAATGAATGAAATTATTTTTTCAAAAAATAAATGCTATATCTATTTGCACAGATTCATAGAAATTCTTGAAAGTCTACTTACTGCTTCAAGCCAATGTTGTAAAGCGAGTTTTTGAGCTTTGTCATTCTTTGATAATCCTTTCCCAACCTTGGCAGCTCTTGTTCTAGCTCTTGACCAACGTGAAATGGCAGTTTCGTGTTTTTCAATATCAAAGAAGGATATAGAACTGCGCTTGAGTTCAGCAAAATCTAAGAGTTTCCACCTGTAATAGCCAAAAAAAAAAGTGAATTAGAACATTATAAGTCAATGTCAATTTTGCAGATACAAAGAAGGTAGTTGCATTCCAAGAGATGCATACCAGCTCTGCTCAACAAGAACTGCACAATCTGCAAGCTTTCTTCTGGTTCTGAAGCTTTTGTATACTTTCTGCAATTTTACTGCTGCCTGGTGTTGAGGGATGGAGGGATCAAAAATTTGAGGTTTTTGGACCATTTCTACATCTTTATTTAAGCTTTGACTGTCTTTACTAACTGATGAAGCATCCTTCTTATTGTCTAATGAAGGATCTCTGTTTGAGATCCTTTTTTCTAATTCTCCGCCCTTAAAGCTAACTGATCTTTCCACTATCATCTTTTCAGAACCTAAATATTTCAAAATTAAGGGCTCCAAGTCCTGACTACGAAAACTAATGGACCGTGCAGGAGTTTTCACTGAATCATCTCCAAAGCAAATAGATTTTACAGTGACAGATTCTAAGGCATTTTCAAAGTCACCATATTCAGCAAACGAGCAGGAAAAAAGAATTCCCATTCAGGAAAGAAGGGGACCTGTATCAATTTATATGGTCCGGAACCGGATTCCTGCCACAAACAATGAAGAAAGGAAGGTAATATCAAATTTCTTGATGCATTATATGATTAACATTTCTATGCTGCAAACTAGGCAAGCTCTTATCAGTAAAAGTTATTAATATATTCAGAATGAGGCAGAAATCTGAAAAATCAATTCATAAGACCAGTGTCAGAATCGCCAGAATACTCATTTTCCCTGGAGCATCATCAATATATGATGTAAAAATATCAATATCATATTACAAGTGTCGTACAAAACCAGACATTTTTCTATAGAAACTGACAACGTTTAAACCATTTTTTTTTTCTTTTGGTCAGAAACATTTAAACCATTAGAAGAATATAAATATGAAAATAAAAATGAATCACATTGTTTCAAGCAGCATCCAACATAATAATAATAATAAAAAATAAAAAAATAAGAAAAAAAAAAAAAAAAAAAAAAAACCATGAAATATAAACACTTGTAAATCAGAGATGACATGCAATAAAACCCATTGCTAAAAGAAAATGGATCCACAAAGCCCAAAAACAAAAACTCAATTCTCAAAGATATACAACAGCATTTCAAATGCAATCAAGAACCACCAAAACAAGAAAAACCCATCAGCCAAAAATGAAAAAAAAAAAAAAGAATCATTTACCATTGCAACAAGTTCTTTATTGCAGTCAAGAATACAAGAAACACCCAGTTGGAAAAAAAGAAAAAAAAAAAAAAAAACAAACCAAGAAAATGGATCAAACAAGACAACGTTACGTTACCTTGAATTGAGGATTTAAACCAATAATAGGAAGATAAACTCCGAGCTTAAAGGGCAGAGTTTGGGTGGTTTTTTCTCTTTTTTGGTTCTTGGTACGTGTTTATAGCAAAGTTTGAGGCTTTCAAAGAAATAAAACTATCGATCCTTACATTTAGTCTTCGATCAAAGCTTATATATATACACAGAGACGCAGACTCCGAAGAAAGAAAGTGACAGAAAGAGAGAGAGAGTGTTTGTGTGTTTTCCAAGCACGTGGAGTGGACTAATAATGCTGGGGAGGTTTCTTCCTCTCAGAACTGTAATTCTTTGCTTCTTTCCACAACCCTTTTTTTTTTCTTCTCTCTTTTTGATCGTAATTAATTAATGTATGGATCAATTCAAAACATATTAATTACCAAACACTAAAATTACAGCTGACTGATAGGACCGCCTCTTAATATGCAATCTATGAAAATTTATATCATATAATTTTTTTATTAACTAAAAAAAATTACAGCTGATTGAAAAAAAAAAATTATCAATCACCTCAATCAGCTAAATCAAACATTATTTATAATTTTTATTTTTTATTTTAACAAAACATGAGCATTTAACTTCTTATATATATATAGCTTTTCAGTTAATTAACCTATTTAAAAAATGTTCACTAAAACAAATTTTTTCTCAAAATTGATTTGTTTTTTGGTGGGCATGTGAGATAGTTTCAACAATAGTCCCCCCACGAGTAGCCCAAGTGACAAAAGGTGTGGACATTCAGATTGAGGAGATCAGGGATCGAACCCTCCACCCCCTATCTCTTCCCTTGTAGTGTTGGGATTTAACCACTTCATAAAATTTAAAAAAAAAAAAGTTTCAACGATATGATCCATTGGTAAGTGTCTAAATGCTTAGGAGAAGTCGTAATCAATGAAAAAATATAAATGTCAATATTACATAGTGTTATTGTTATTATTGTTATTAGTTTGAAGCAAAATTGGAGAATTGAATTGACTTGTTCTTGTTTTTTTTTATCTTTTTTTTCTTTTTTTTTTTTTCCTTCTACATAATCGCCACTGCTTATGTCATTAGACTTTTCTCCAATTACACTTGTTAACGTAACTTATCTTGCAAGCTTTTCTTTAATTACACTTAATTATTCTACAATTTTGTTTTATTAAAAAGAACTTAGATAATTTGAAGCATATTAATAGAGATTATAAAATAATTATTTTCATGGATTGTATAACTCAAAACAAATAGTTTTTTTTAAACTAAACTTTAGAAATTAAGAATTTTAAAACATACATTGATTCTCTTTTTATTCAATAAATTTAATTTTAGGCTCAATATTTATACATTTAAAAATTATAGTTCAACTTTTATCGGTCTAACAGATAAAAAGTTTGAATTTCTTTAAATGAGGTATTGAGTTCGAGTTTTATATATAAAGAAAATATGTGTTGAGAGAGTTTTATCTCTTTTGTAGGTCCATCCAATGTGAACTTAGAATGAATTTCAAATAGTTGGAGGTTTATATAACTACAGAATATCAGGAATATCGTATAAAAAAAATTTAGTTAAAAAAATTAAAAAGTGTGTTTAAATTATGATCACTTGAACTTAAAATTTTTAGAGGGGACACATGAACTTAAAATTGAATACTCAAAAAACTGCAGTTTACTAAAATAAATAAATAAATATTTTTTATCACACTAAACTTTCATATTAGAAAATTTATTTAAAAAATTGTCAATAAAATCTAAAGTCTTTGGATAAATATATGTAATCACTTGGCAATTAAACCAACTTTTTAGAATTTGAAAAATCTAAGAATAATTTTCAAAGTTAGCTAATTAGCGTTGGTTTTGGTTGGGTAGATGATGTATTTGCATACGTGGAATGCTTTTTTGTACGGATATGAGTTGTTGAAACTTATTATTTATTTATTTATCTATTTATAATAATATTTTATTTTCTTTTTTCAACCGAAATTGAAAATTCAAAATTTGAGTGAAACTTCCATGCATTCTTCCCCAGTGACCCACAAATTGACTTGAATATACAACAAAGAAAAAGGGGAATTTTTTTTACCCAAAAAATGGAAAAAAAGGGATTTTGATGGGTTAATAACAACAAAAAGGTCTTTATCAAGTCTAATTTTTGTCCTTTCTTGTTTTGTTTTTTGTTTAGTTAATTATTTTTTGTAAGCATGCAAGCTCTTAGCTAGAATGAAACTTAAAATACCCAAATTATTATCTGTACAAAAGATCATAGATGCATATAAATGATTTATTTCCAATATTTATTTTGTAGGATTATTCATGCATTTTAGTATGAAACAATATTTGCATATTAATTATAACCCCACTAAACAAATATCCTTTTACGAGTGGTCTCTAATAATTTCCTATAATTAATAGTTCAATTAATTTGCAGCCTATATATATGCAAACAAATTACAAAAACTTTTAGTATAAAAATTTATTATTTTTATTCATTGTGCAGATACTTAAATAAGCAAGAAATTGATTTTCTTGTTGTATAGCTCATGGATTATGATCTTTTAAGTTTTCTATCACTATAGTTATGTTATATATACATATTTTAAACAAAAATTGATTAATTTTGTTTATTAGTAAACCTTAAAATTAATTTTTTATTAATCTATAGGATTTAATTTTAATAAAAAAAAAGTTACATGACTTAATTGTACTCAGCAAAAGTTCAATATAAAAAAAATTTACACAGGTGAAGTTCGAATTTGGTTCAAAAAACTTTTTAGGATCCAATCTGTAATTAGGGTAAACCGTTGGGGCAATTTGAGCATTTGGCCAACTAACTAACCATACATAGAGTAATGTTTACATATTTTTTCAAGTGTCGGAAAGTAGTGTACAGCAAAATAGCAAAAAGTACGTAAGTAGATAACCATTTTTGTTAACAATTGAGAGATAAAAAAAAAAAACAAATCAAGTCATAACTCCAATCTTATAATGTTCATTATGACTCATTAGATTATCAAAAAATATATAATTAAATAAACATTTTTATATACAAATATCGACCAAAATGTTTGATTTTAGTAAATTGACAGCTATGCTCTCAGATTCTCTATGCACTCCTTGTATATATATTAAAAAAATGTTAAGTTAAATGTCACGATTTTGGATTCAAATAAAAATTTGAAATGTAATTTTTATAGATCGCGATGAAATTATTTACATAGTGAATCACAGTATAAAACATTACCCTATCTTTAATTATCATTTCTATTAATGCTGTGGTAAAATAATAAATGTATATTCTATTGTGCTTATTAGATACATAAATATATATGTCAATTCATGTACAAATTTCTATGTTAATGGTTTTTGTTGTGACAAAAAAATTGTTAACATCTATTAAATGATTTTAATTATATATATAAACCAAAAAAGTTGTATTCTCTTATAAAGTTTTCTTATCTAATACTGTAAAATAGTCGGAATTCATATAATTATCAAATATGAAAGAATATTAAAAATAAAAAAGAATTCTTATGTTTTTATTGTAGCATCAAAATTAAAAAGTATAAAAGTTAAATAATAATAATAATAATAATAAAATTAATGAGCATGGTTTGACTGAATTTTTTTTTTTTTTCTAAGCACGAGGTGTCCTAGGAGGATCCCAACTGTAGGATGCGCCTTTAAGCCCGTACCACAACTGTAGGATGCGCCTTTAAGCCCGTACCACACCCAGATAGCTACATACCCAAAGCTTGAACCCGAGACCTCTGCTTAAGCTGGAAGAGTCCCTTACCAACTCATCCACACCCTCTTAGGTTGATTTGACTCAAATTTTTATTAATGAAAAATGATAGAAAATTTTAGCTTCACACTCCCTTTCCGTCTCTTATTTTTTATCCTTTTCCATATATATGATAGTTTGAACACAATCTAAATGCCAACACATATTTGAAATTTTCTTGTCTAATAGAAGGGGTAAAGATCTCAGACTTAAGATATATGACCTGTAAAACACCAACACCGCTCCCA
>CATIWK010164470.1:0-62820 GCA_949634005.1 Mallotus japonicus
TTAATGGTTTAGGGTTCTACCAAGTTTTCAGTAAAGAATTTTACTATATGGTTTTATTAAAGGTTTTCCTTATCTAATTAATTAAAGAATCTTCAAAAGTAATATCTATTTTACTTTTAAATGTTTTAAAAACAGCATGCATTTCATAAAGTTGATTCACTCAGTGAGGTCTGATTACCCTCAACTTTTTTTCTCAGGACCTCACAGTCAGTTTGCCAGTACTTCTACATTGCGCCGTGTTCATTCATCCTCGGCTGCATTATGTATGTCAGATTAGATTATGCATTGTATAAATAAATTCTAGACACCGCAGTAGTCGTTTATTGAAACTGGATTTATTGTATTATGATTTTATTCAAATATGAGATATTATATTATTGTATTCGAAGAATGCTTTTATTTATGAAAATGGAATGTTTATGTTTTGCATCTGAGTAATTATGTTTTGGTTGATAAGATATTTTTGCATTGTGATTTTTAAGTTTGATGTTTTAATGTTTTAAATTCGCGAAAAATGTTTAAGGCTTACTATGGGTTTCGGGTACTTTATGTATTCTCATTCCCTAGTGCCGGTTACGGACCTATAGGGTCGGGTCGTGACAGAAGGGTTGGAAGGAGAAGACATTTTTGAAGATGGTTGGATGTGTGCTTCTGGTTTACAGTTCTTCTATCATCTCCGACGTTACCGGCTTGGAGCATGTGAACTTCAATGCCCGTTTGGTTGCTACAGGTTGCATGGCTATGGCTTCCTTTTTTTCAGCTATTTATTTTCCCAAGCCATAACCTTGGGCTGCTTCATGGCTCAAACCATGCCCTGCTACACAAGGCATAAGCCATACATAGGTATGGCTTTTGGTTCAACTTCTGCGTGTTTTTTACTGTGATTTTATCAGGCATTGTGCTATGGTTGGACGCTAAAGAACATGAGCTTTGCAAGAAAGTGGAAGGAACCGAGGAACAGTAAGTAGGAGGAAGGTTTTGGGATCTGACAGGGTTTTTGATATTGGAGTTTTTATCTTTAATATCTCTCTTAATTATGATTGTTTTATTTTAAGTTTTTGTTGGAAACTTTGCAATATATTAATTTCTGTGTGTGGGATTTAGGAGTGGGAGGAAGGATTTAGGATTTGACAGCGTTTTTGATGTTGGGGTTTTTATCTTTAATATCTCTCTTAATTTAAGATAAAATATAACAAAATTTTTTGTTTTACCTTAAATTAAGTATAATTTATAATAATAAATAAAATTATTAATTAAAATATGTTATTCTTCAATTTTTTGTAAAATATTCTAATTTAAATAAATATTTTTAAAATTTTCTAATTAAGATACAATTGAATTTAAAATTTATCTAAAATATAACATAAATTATAATATTTACAAAACTAATTAAGTATATCCAAGTATAAAAATATTTATTCATTTAAGATATATTAATTAAAATTTATATTTTTAAAATAATAAAAATACTTAATTAATTTTATTTATCATTGTTATTAAAATAAAAATTTAAGAAAAAATATTTTTAATTTTAAATTTTTGTGAAATTATTTTGGTTAGTTATATAGTTATTATGAAAGTTAGATAATAGAATAAGTCATAAATAAATAAATATATTATTTATTTAAAATATCAAAAATAACATTTTGTAGTTTTAGGACTGAAATGCAAAAAAAAAATTAATTTTGATGATTGACTAACAGAAAATTACTTTGACTAACATATAGGATTAATGAAAAGTTTTTTTAAAACTTATAGAACTTAATTGTAAAAAAAAAAAGAAATTTTACAGGATTTTATTGAAAAAACAATATAATTTTTAGGACCAACAGTATTGTTATCCCTATACTATTGTGTTGCTTTTCATATTTCTTTCTTTCAAGGTACAATACGTATATAGCAGTTAGACAATTATTTTTAAACTAGTAGCATATCCCCACAAATTCTTAATTTTATTTATAAAATATATTTTTATTGATAAAAATATAAATTATTTATGGATAAATAGAAATATAGAATATATATAGATAAATAGAAATAATAGAATATATTCAAGAATTGGAAATTAACACATTTAAAGAATAGATGGAATACTATAAAAAAAAATATTTTTATAAATTGTTCATTCAATTTATTTCAAATGAGTCGTATCTTGCTCAGACCAATAAATAGAACTGAAATTATAATTAAAGCCACTAGTAGAAACCTGAAATAACTAGTTATAGTAGGCATAAAGGAGCTAAATAAACTTTTTTATACACAGTTGCTCCACATTTTTACACATCCACGGACGGAAAAGCGGATAAGGTTTGGGTTTAATTTCGTCTATGTTGAGTGGGGAACAACATTTATCAAATTGTGGAATCCCCTGATCCATTCAATATCTTCCCCTCCATAGAGGCATCTGATAGGTTCTGCTTTTACTTGATGATACACACACATGCATATACATATATAATATCATATCCTGTGGAAGTACTTAATTTCATGGCTTTTAATTTGCATTGCTTGGGATAGTGCTGACGTGAAGATAATTACTGTAATAATGCAACTACGAAGTAGACTTAGGGTGAGCTGCGGTTTCTCTAACCATGGTGCTACTGCTATCTTTAATACATCCTTAGAGTGTGATTTGATCCTTTAGTCACACTATTTTATTCAACTCATTCAGTATGGTAAATTAATTTACTATCTTATCAATAGTAAATTAATTTACTATCCATAAATGCAACACCTTACTCCAATACACACTTTCTTGGTCAAAATGCATCAAACTTAATGAGTTTTCCAATTATGCCTCAATCTTATTATGGAAACCTTGACTTAACAAGGTCTTGGATTGATATATTAATTGAGAAAAAATAAATTATTTATGGAAAACCCTTATCGCATATTGTGAGCACATAAGATCATTTTCATTTAAATAATGAATTCTTAATAATCATATTTATGAGTATATATACATTAGCTAGTTTGTTCCTTAAAAGAGTTATTACATGCCTCTAGCTCTTCTTAACATAAAGGTAAACAGGTAGATGTCAATTATCAACCTTTTAACCTTTATTCTAGAGATATGACCCAATCTTTATGTCACAACATGTAACATCTTTCTTAATTCATGACTTTAGGCTATAGTACAATATGAAGTGTGAAGCTTTAATTAAAGTCAATTTTTTTTATGCATTAACTATATAACAAAGTATAATGACTAATGATTTATGAAATATGATTTATCATAATTCTACTTTGTTTAATACATACGAAAATTTAACTTTTCATCAAATGATGATACAAACAGCTTTAATAAACTTCCTAACACTTCATTATTATAGCCAACAATGAGCTTAACTCTTTTCTATTTGATTTATCTACACATACTTAATGAGAAAATAACATTATATGTTACTTCACCATTAAGCCATTCAAGTTCTGTATATGGCTTAATTCAAATGGATTCAAATAAATCAATAAACTAAAAAGTTATCTTTATACTCACTTGAACTAGCCAAATTTTATTCGTAGAATGCTCAATCTTTAAATGATCTTCCAATTTATAATAGGACTTGACCTCTGCTCAGAAACAATCTTATTACTCACAAGATAAATTTGACCAAAATCATATATTAATATAATGTTGAACAAAACAAAGGAGAATTAAATTTATAATTTCATACATTTTTCTTTATATTATGTGGTTTAAGCTTATTAGCAAATAACTGTATTGCTTAAACTTTATGCTTAACATCCTCATAAAAAAAATTAATGGTATGAAATCATTAACTTCTTTATATTCTTTCATTGGATTGTATTAAATTACAATCAATTCAATCTCCGGTGGGAGATTTTTGACGCTTGTAAATAATTCAAGTATCAGAAAGAACCAAATATTAGGGCTTAAAAATTCACTTTAAAGTGGATAATATAATCAAAACCTTATAACACCTCAAAAGTAACTATATGTGAATATAGTAAAATGTAAGTCATGTATAATAGCATACTTGTAACTATATTGGTTGATACTTTATATTTTCATCATGCAAAAATTCTTTCATTTTAGTGGCCATAAAAAATCCACTAATAAAACCGTCAGGAAACAAACTTTATAAAATATATATGATAGTAAACGCTATCAACCATGTGTATAACCACATGCACTTGCTTATTAGCATCAGTGTTGATACCTCATACTCATATTCCTATTTGAACAAGGACACTTGCCCATCAAGTACAGGAAATATGTCTAATTAAAGGTTCCTATTTGGAAAAGGTTCTCAAAGGGGCACAAATCCTACAACTACAAGGAATCTTATTCCTAAGAGGTTTATGTCTAATCCTTCTCTATAAATACATCTCATTGCATATATTCATTCATTCCATTCATTCACACATCTTCTTGTACTCTACATCAAGACATCACTACATCAAGCCATGGCTATCACCTTATTATACACCACACTCATTCTACATCCTTTACTCTACACTATTTGCTTTATTTTATCTCCTCTATACGATACTGACTTAATCTTCGGAGTGTCTATGGGGGAAACCTTGCCCTTTCACTCGACTTCCTCGGCGATGCAGGTTCCACAAGGTAAAGATACGATTCGGAGTTATCAAGTGTCAAGCAATCAAATCTATAGTTTCATGAGCTATTATGATTTAACCAATGTCAGTCAATGTCATGGCTTATGAATGTATTTTAATCCTCTTCCTTTCTTTAAAAGGAGCCAATTAATTTAATATTAACTATATTATTGTGATTAAAAGGTGACTTTGAAATTAATAATGCAATTTTAATTTACCAGAAAACATAGGACAATAATAATGCCATTAGCTGCAAAAGACATTATATATGAAAATTTTTATGCATCATTATACAAACACCTTTGGGTAGAAAAGTATAACATGCAATTAAAAATCTTCTATATAAGGTCAGTTAAAAAACATACTTAATCTTTGTAATTTAAACACCTTTGGGTAGAGTAAATTACTAAGATTAATTTGTTTCCAACTTATTGCCTTATATATAACATCTTTATAATTGACATATAATCAACACCTTTGGGTAGAATAATTATAATACCAAAATAAATACATCTCTAAAACATGTAAGACTGATATTTCATAAGAATTTAGAGAAAATGTCACTTTGGTGGCTACAATTTCACTAAATTTTCTAAGAAAATTTTACATCGAGATACTCTTTATATTGTCCTGACAATAATTTTCATAATACAATTTTATCCTTTAAGATGTGGGGTTCCATCATTAATAAAATTGTATTATTAATTATTGTGACATAATTCTTGATTATAAGATAAATAGCATAATTTATATTTATCTTATATTATCACAATAAATTAATTGCATTATTAATTTAATTTATGAGAGACAATTTATTTTCTCTAGGAGACAAGTATATGTATATTATTTTATTTAATAAGAAAATAATATACCTCCTTAATTATCATCCAAAAATAATCAATATCACAATAAATTTAATTTCATGATGAAATTAAATAAAATTTAAAAGTTTAAGGGTCTTTATGAAAATTAGATAATTAAAAAAAATATTTAGTTGACCATAAATTTATAACTTGAGGGGTCACATAGTTATTTTACAACATAAAGTTGACCCAAAATATAAATTTTCAATGGTCAAAGCACTTTTATCCACTTTTGGACTCTTGCACAGCAGCTTAAACTTCTCTTCATGTGGTCCACTTTAAATTTTAGCAACAAATGGGCATTGTTATCTTCTAATGTGCGTTGACTCATGGGTGCATGTATCACGTGCACAACATTCTGAGCAAAATACACGCACTAGAGAGGCTAATAGCACCGCCTTAATGGTGCGTGCATTATATGCTCTGGTGCCAGAAATTATTTTTCCATTGGAAAAAGGTGATTCTAACTAGAAAAACGCAAACTTTTGCCTGGAATTCAATTTTGGACAATCCACTCTTCAATTTTTGTCCAAAATCAACATCCAAACCGATTTTCAACCCATAAACACAAACTTATATATCAATTTCATTACAAAACTCAACAAATCCATGAATTAAAATAATCAAATAATTTTAAACCTTTCAAAACTTCTCCGTTCTAGCTAATAACAGAGAAATTCTTCCTTTAATTTAATCACTTTAGCAAAACAAAATTCTTAATGGTTTTAAGTCCATGAGTTTGCTCTAATACCAAGTGTAAGAAAATAATGGAAGAAATTAGAAATCAAGAGTTATACATATTCATTAAACCTTATGAATAAAACTCTAATTTCTTCTAGCTCATGGATACTTAAAACACAAAACATGTTTTAGAGAGTTGAAGTGAAGACAAACCTGTTTTGATGCCAATAAACAACTGAGAGAGACTTTTCATCAAGAAAAATGACACCAAGTTCTTCTTCCCCTTCCACCTATGGCTCTCCAAAATGGTTTTTTAGCTCCTAGATCTTCTCTTCTCAATGTTGCAAGAGAAAGAAGTAGAAAAGAGGGTGGTGGGGAAGAGACCTTAGCCCATTAATTTATGTAGTGGTCCAATGGGCCATAACCATTATAGGCCCATTTAACCCTACGGCCCACACTTTTGAGAGCCAAAAACCCACTTAAAAAATATAGAGTCTAGTCCAACATATAAACTTGTCTTAATTATGTTTAATCTTCAATTAATGAAGCCCATTATATATAAAACTTTCAACATAGCAACTACAATAACCATAGATTCAGAGGTATTAGCTAGAATTCGAGAAAGGCCACATACAGAAAATTCAGGCTCACCAACAACTCAAGCTTAGAAGAAAAATGCTTCTAAATGATTAGAATTTCAACCAGATCAATAAATTTTCATCAACAAAAGGAATTCTCTCAAGAAAAAAAAAAAACTCAATAGAAGGATAAAGACATACACACTGGGAGCTCTTCAATATGTCTAAGCACTTTAACACTTGCTAATAGAGGTGTCAGCAAAGAAAAGAACCTAAACAACCTCTCATCGATAACATGAAAGAGTTTTTAGTGCAGTAAGTGATAATTAAGAGAAAGACACTATGATCATAAACCATATGAGCAATAAACGTATATTCTAATGGAATAACCAATGGAATTTTCATTCAGTTCATGACAACCATTAAAGAAAATAATTCAACAAGAAAATCTCAACCAAATTAAGATTAGAAATAAAAAAAATCTCGAGATTAAAAAGAAAGGGGACAAGAAGAAATCAACTCAAAGAAAATTTCTAGAATACAAAAGCAAAAGAGGGAAGTTCACTCACCTATTCGCATTCTCTTTCTCCTTCTGTCCTCTGTCCTTGTTTTTGTTTTGTTTTTTTTTTTAAATGAAAAACTCAAATAGAGATGTTCATCCCCAACTAATAGATGAGTATTACCTTAAGACCACAAAAGAGTGACACCTAGACTATTTTTTTTTAAGTTTAATCCTCTAATTAATTTAATTTATTTTTTTATTATATACAATCTAGTTTTTTTTTCTAAATTTTATTTTATTTCAATTAAGTCATAACCCATGTCTTTAATTTACTATTATTATTATTTTTTATATTTAAAATATTTGTTTATTATTCATGTATTTTAATTTCAATTTATTTATTAACATATAATTTTAAGGTTAATCCCAAGTACGAATGTGACACCTTATGTGTAATACAACAAAAGCAATAATAGAAGCTGAATAAAGATAACAGATAAAATATAAGAAAGAGATGTCAATGCTTATAATTGGTTGATGAATTTACAAAATTTCATTGGTGCACTCATGCTTTCAGTTTGAAACCAAAATGTGATAAACTATTGAATAACATTTTAGAGTCTTTTAATTATGCAATATGGGACTCTAGAGACAAACCAATTTTAACTCGACTCAAAGAGGTGGTGATTCATATCATGCATTTTATTCACAAAAATAGGGACTTGATGATGAAATATACTAGTCCTATCACACCCAAAGCATAAGCTAGACTTGAGTAAGAAAAATTGAATTCTTGGGTTTGGATTCCACATTAGAATGGGGGCATGAAATTTAAGGTGCAGAGAGGTAACGAGAGCTATGTTATTGATTTGGACAAGATGTCATATGCATGTTAAAAGTGGGATGTCAGCGGGATTCTTCGTGCACATGCTATGTCAATAATTTTTTATTTAAAAAAAAGCCTGAAGAATTTGTGCACCCTTACTCCTATAAAAGAACCTATTTGAAGACATATTCCTTTCTCATTAATCTAGGCCTAATTTATAGGCTACAACTCCATATAATCCACCATTGTCCTATTAGGTCTAAGTTGCCATTTACACCTGCGGTATGAATTTCCTATTGAATTTCTTATTGATCCTATTATAGTCATTTACTAAGTGTGTTGTTAATGCATATATGAGTTGCCCTTTTATATGTTTAAGCAGCCTACTATTCCAAATGAAACACTCAGTTGGAGAGGAGAAAATATAATTTTGAGTCATTTCCTTCAATATTCAACTAGATCATTAAGGTACACTTAAGTGATAGAAATTTAGATAAGTCTTATTCAGCTATGTCTACATCAATGAAGAATGTTCATAATACAAGCTCCACATCAACAATATCAGAGAAAAATTCTGCTACAACATCAAATCATGACAAAAAGAAGAAACGGTCTACCAAATGAATTAAAGTGTTGATGTAATGTTTGCATAAAGTACTATTTTGTTGATGTGTTGCTTTTTCATTAACTTTTGTAAATCTGCTCAACTTATAAGCATTTTGTCTAGTTGAAACATTTATGTTTGACTTAAAATATGGTCTTAGCGTTAGTCTTAATGTTAGATTTAAGCATTACTTGTAATTATGACAGTATGGAATGATTTTAGTTTTTTATTCAATTTTTATTCACATTTCCTCTTCACAGATATTGTTTCTTGTTCAATAGTTACGTATGCTTTCAATTGTATATTGCATAACTAAAAGTATGCTTTCAATTTTATATTACATAACTAAAAATTAAATTCAACATAAAAATGTGAATAAGATACATTTGCATTTCGATCAATAGGTCATTTTACATCTTATCAGCTAAGTACATTCACTACCAATTAACATAATTTTAACACAATTATATTAATTCTGCCAATTAACATAAAGTTTTCGAGGCACAACCTTGTACTAACCTAATAACCATTTTGCCAAAAAAAAGTAACCATGATAAAACCAACATACACCTAAGCCACTTCACTTTCACATCTCTTTTTCCTATTTCAGTTTGCAATTTTTCTTAAAGAATTTCTTTGGCTTTTTCATCTTCACTTTGTTGCATATTTCTTGCAAGGCTATTAGTGTCATTCAAGAGTTTTTGCACAACTTGTCTTCCATATCCACAGGTCAAGGGGTCATACCACATGAAGAAACTACAATTTTCAGGTTGCTATAACTAAAAGAAAATGAAGATGAAGGGGTTTGTTGCACCGTTGGTACCATAATTTTGCCTCATGTTTCAAAATGGTACCAGATTTTCAATTTTTTTCTTTTCAGTAACACAAGTTCTTTTTTTTTCTTTTCAGTACCACAAGTTCTATTTTTTGTTCCAGATTAAAGTACCTCAAACATATCTGATTAAAATTAGCATATGTGGTAGCCGGAATAAACATATTTTTAGTATATTCGCCATGTAAATATCCCATGAAACAGCCTAATCATCTTGTTTGCCCTATAGAACAAAATTTGCTTGTAGGCCCCATAAAAATAAAATTTTAACAAATTTAATTTTATGGAGTCCACAAGATAATTAGGCTGCTTAATTATATGCTTACATGGCGAATATACAAAAAATATACTTATTCATGTTGCCCTGTATGCTAATTTTGATTAAAAATCATTAAGGGACTATGATCTAAAACAGAATAGAAATTAAGGGACCGAAAAGAAAAAAATTGAAAATCTAGTACCATTTTGAAACATGAGTCAAAGTTATGGTACCGTTTGTGCAATAAACCCCTACTTGACCTCATATAATTATGAAAATGAATATTTTTTTTATTCACATTAATGTTTAGCTATCATTTCCACATGTTCTTTTTGGATTTGTTTTCCTTATATATATATATATATATATATATATATATATATATATATATATCCATTTGATGCTAATTAATGATAAAGAATTAATTTATTGAATTAACTTCAATAATTAGCTAAATTTTTTTGTTATGATCAAAATGCATATATGCTCAATTAAATGCATTTATTACCTTGCTCCTTGAAAGAAATAAATTTTTCTTTGATTTCTTTCAATTTAGATTCAATTTGGTTTGCAAGGACCCAATTAAACTAAATTTTGGACCTAATTGAAATTTTTTTAAAAACGTTTAAGGGTCCTCAGGCATTGCCATTGCAAAGGCTACAATAGCTCGTGACGTGTCGTTTCTGGACTGACAGAACCCGTCACGGGCGACACTTACGGTCGTTAGCAACCAGTGAAGGGCAGTCTATCAGGCGAGAAATTACAATTCACTTGGAATTGTAACTCCTACTTTACTTTTTCTAATTTCAAATGGACACAAGCATTCAAACCCTTTTTTAATTCATTTTTGACCAAATTTCTCTCACTTTAACTCTATTTAAACACCCTTCTCTTCCCCTTTCACTCCATTCAATTCCTTTTAGAAGTGTCAAATCAACCAACACTAGTCACTTGACACTTCAAGGACCACGCAATTCACATTAAGCACAAATAAAGCAAATATTCATAAAATAAGATTCAAAACTAACATATAATAATCATCAATGAATCAAAATAAGCAAAACAAAAAGTAGTCATATCATTACACTAAGATCAAACACATAAGAGCACACAATCAACTCAAATCAACATTTAATCAAACAAGGACATAGAAAACAACAAAAATTAATTACAAATTACTTTACAATTAGTAAGAATCAAAGATTAACAAGAGCACAAAAGCACACAACACCAATCAAAACACAATACAAAGAGCTTAATCTTAATCCAACCAAAACCACAATCAAAACACAAAAAGAAAGTGAATCAAGGTTCAAAATAAGAGTTGAAAATAAAAGAAATATTGTTTAAAAATAAAAACAAATAGGAAATAAGTGAAAAATAAATGAATTCCAATCATCTTAGGACCATTGAGGCTCATTTAAATGATGTATAATCATAATGGAATGCATAGGAGCCTCTGGGACCATCCTCGGAGTCATGTCGGAGCAAAAAATGCAAGTTTTCAGAGCTCAGACATGGATGGCAGAATTTACCACCTGAATAGCCAGTTTTGGACTTCCAATAGTCGAACTGAGAGCTTCCAATAGCCGATTTTGGAGCATGAATAGCAGGTTTGGCTGTTCATGAGCCAAAATCGACTATTCATGACCTGATTACCTTCCGAACGAAATTTTTTATGAAAAATCAAATTATTGATTCCCCAAACCCTAAAATACAATCAAAATAAAATCAATGAAGTGTTTTTAAAAGTGTTTAGCCTCAGGAAATTGAGAAAAACTCACCAAAGATTTGAGATTAAATCAAGAAAGCAAGTAGAGGCTAGTTTAGAAAGGCTTGATTTGGGGTGATTGTTTGAGGGTGTTTTGAGATTTGAAATTAAATCAAGAAAAGCAAGTAGAGGCTAGTTTAGAAAGGCTTGATTTGGGTGATTGTTTGAGGGTGTTTTGATATAATTCTTAGGAGGATTTTTGTACTGGAATTAAGGTTGATATGTAAGGATTTGAGGGTTATTTTTAGGTTAGAAATTGGTGAGAGATTGAGAGAGTTGAGTGAGGTAGAGTTTAGGCTAGTTCTCTTTATTTTTCACTTTTATTTTTGTGAGCTTTTATTTCTCCATAATTTCTCTAATTCTCACTGATTTTCCTTTTCATTTCAGCTCCTTAAAGCTTCTATTTATGGACAAGAGCCTTGATGGCAAGGAGGGTAATTATTTAGTTAGGATTAAGGCTTAAAGGGTAAAATGAATATCCTTCTCCATTCTAATAATGCCACTTGTCCTTAAATAGTATATTCCTTACTTGGAGAGTACCAAACATGACAAGTGTCTCAAGTAACTTCACATCATGTCAAGTGTCTCAAAGTGACCTCATATGTCTCAAGTTTCAATTTGGTATTTGAATGGGGTTTTAATGTTTCAAATGGTTCAAAACTTGCTTTTCAATCATCATTCTTGATCAATCTAATCTGCTAGTGAGATATTTTTCTGCTTTCATCATTATAGATATTTTTCTACAATTTGGATTTTTTGATATTCTGCAATCTTATGTTTTGGCTCTGATTTGATCATCTAAGATTCACTTTTGTTATGTATATTTTTGGACAATAGGTGGAAAGCATTCCTGACCCTGCAGTGTCTTGTTTAATTTCTTTGTATACATTATGCAAAGCTGATTTTTTTGTATTAAACTAAGTATTCATTTTTTGTATCTAAGATTTAGTATTTAACTTCAGTCTTCAAATTGTAATTTTGAACACTGTAAATATATGTGTTTGGCCCAAAATTATTAATGAAAAATATATATATTTATTCTTTATGTAGCCCATATATATTATGGGCCCAACCCATTCGATCCCAATATGACGTCCAAACCGATTGAACCCTATCAAATTCGGCTTCCGACTTTTCCCAATAGGTTCGGCTTAGCCCTAACTTTTCTTCTCTCAAAACCAATCGATTGCATGGCAAAAAAACTTCCGATCCAATCGACCAGGCCGATGCTCAGGCATAGGTTGAATCATGAAACAGGTCAATGTCCGAGCATCAAATCGTATATATCATGCAGTTTAAAATAAAAAATTGTATGCACCAAATAGTAGGCAACCAAAAATAAATTAAATTGCACTTGAATCTAGTACAAATCAAGAAAGCATATGTTTGACAGATACTAGTGTAGTACAAAAGATTGCATGTTGACATCAACCAATGTCAATACGGCCAGCAAATTATGCTATCAACCTCTTTCAAAGTATACGCTTGGTCTACACATTCAATACTCTTTGAAGCTCCCCAGTTAGATCATCGAGATCAATGACTTCTTTCATTGTTGTTTTTTCCATCTTGATCTTGTTGAGCTCTAAATTCAATTCTGAAATCTGCTTTTGCAATTTTGCTCCTCGGTCTGGTAATCTTGAAACTGTAACCTGTCAATAGGTTTTAAAAAAAGCAAAAGCAAGAAATAATGAACAATTGAATGAAGTGTTAAAAGGAGCAGTTGGCATATTTGAATTAAAAGGAAAGAGACGAGCCACATGTTTGAATGCAGGAACTTCTGTCAACTCCTCAGGTTTTTAGTATATTTTGCACTCCTTACTTCCAGGTTTCATCTACAAATTCCTGATCTACATAAAATTATTAGATTTAAAAAAAAAAAAAAAACCCGAAATGCGTATTACTTGATGTCCGGACACCACCTAACCAACTCTCTTGTTAACTCCCTCACTAAAGTGATTTACAAGTCAACATACCAATTCCTCAGTAAAGTCATATCCAAAAACTTCAGCATAAACAAAGCAATTATCTTCGCCTTAGCCAACTACCACCAACACCTTTATTGATTTAAAAGCATAAGACAGCAGTATTCATATTAATGAATCAAGATGCAAGATTGTCGCTTAAAGAAAACAGTTGTATAAAATTTGATAGTATTATACTTGTCGGTGATCTAAAACCTAGCAAGTGATTGGACAATTTGGTCACTGACAATCATCCAACGGCAATAATAGATGGAGAAATTTAACAGACTGAATAGAAGGATAAACAAATAGAGATAAATTTTGGGCTATTTATTCAGTCAGAGAGAAGCATAGAGGGGCCAGAAAGATGTCTGTTGTTAGCAAATAGCTATCCCTGACCACTATGCACACAGCTGAAAACAGTTTCTTTGAGTTTCTTGTCATTTTAAACATACTATTTTGCAGTCCACATTCTTCTTTTCTGGTACAACAGAATCTAAGCAGTCCACATCCGAGGCAACAAACCTAAATTGCAAAAACTGGGTAAAAACCGTACCTTGTTCCCAAGCAGTTGTGACAGCCGATTGATTCTCTCCTTGATTTCAGATTCTGTCAGTTTGCCAGAACTGTCTGGGGAAGAGCTTTTCTTGTTGATATTTACATCCTTTGGATTAAAAGCATCCACAGCCCTATCAATAAATATTTAACAGCTGATTACAATGACTATAATTTTTGTAGAGTATTAACTTGAAGATATATAGTAAATCTTAAGGGCATACCCATCAACTTCACGCTCGAGTGTTGTATTTGACAAATTTCGAACAAATGTGGTTCCTTTTCTCCTGTATCCAGATCGAAGTGGCAAATGCAATATGCTTATAAAAATAAATACTTCCAGCACTTGCAAAAATACAGGATTCAGTTGCAATATAAATATGAGCCTATACTCCTTGCTTTCAATTGTACTAACCAGCTAAACATAGAAATTCTAAAACTTTTGAGCCAATACTACTGGTTAGTAACTCTAAAACAAACACTTTAGAATTCTCGTGATTTCAAATCAGGGCAGCAAATTCGTGTAAAATGAACTCTATAATTTATATAAAAGTCTATTGATTTCAGCAGCTGATGATATGCAGAAAAAATAAGGAAACAAGGAAGAAAAAAGAGCAACTGCAAATGCATAACATACAATTCAATGAACTTCCTATATATAACCTAAAAACAAGGAACAAGACAAAACAGGAGTTTCACCTTAACTCTTCCTCTTCTATATTTACAACATTTACTGGTGCTGCTTTGGAGAACAGTAAACTGTGGTGACTAACCCCTGCAATACCTAGAGTCTCCAGGAACTTTATGTGGGCTTCGAGAGAATCATCCCTACAGAAAACAATAGCAGTAAGTATGAGTTAATATGTAAAAATTCAAGAGGCAATCACTAGAAATCTAAGCATACATCAAATCTGAAAAGCTATGAGCTAAGGTCAGAAAGAATATAAAAGCAGGCACTATATATGCACAACCTAGGCCCTGTTTAGCTTCTACTGAGGTAATAAATTTTAAAAGTATGAACATTTCTCCTATATAGTCAAAACTGAGAGATAGCTTGGTTTCATGCCACTAGCAAAAGCAAATAAGAGCATGCAGTAGTTGCTTCTAACAGAAAATATACATCTTGTGTTGGTGGTCATGCTCCTCGTGTAGTTGCCGCTGCGTAAGAGAAATATCAAACCCCTGCTTTGGAAGGCTGAACAGTTCACGAAGGTCCTGAAAAAACATGACTTAAATTCTAGTGAAGACACTCAAAAAATGGTATTTCAAAATTACTCCAATAATGCAGCAAAGAAAAATCTTTCAGGTGTTCACCTGCTGGCTAAAGTACCGAATCTGTTCCTTGTGTTCAGTTGCAGTTTTAAACAATCCCCCTTTGAAAATCTACACCAAAGTGGAGTCAAATGACATCATTACACTTATATATTTACTGATGCATCAATTTAATCGACTACTATGCACAAAAAGTAGATTTAAAACATTCCAACAATTGGAGAATATATTCCACATTAAAAAATTGCAAAGCAATAAAGTGGCTAATAAGTGGTATAGATTGGACCTTAACAAAAGCCAATTGATTTTGTGTTACATGGGCTCAACCCCATTTATAAGTCCACATGTGTGTGGCCCAATCCAATTGGTTTTGTGTTACATGATATAAATCCACATATGTGTGTGGGCCAACACTTTTGAGGCCCGTGAACTTGTTAACACCAACAAAGTAATGGAGAGAGAATGTATGTAATATACTACTCTTGAGCAAAAAAATAAAAGAATCCATAAACTCAACCATTTCCACTGTTGATATGCATTTCAGCCCTCACAAAATTGCCACTAGAACATGAAATGAGCAAACAAAGGAGACTCAAAAAAAAAAAAAAAAAAAAAAAAAAAAGAAACAACTCAAAGCCTTAGCCTTGAGGCTCCAAAACATATTGCACAACATTCAATAAACATGGCATTTCAAGCACTCACGCAATATATTAAAGCATGACCGACTGCAGTCTAAACAGCTTATAACAGGCATCAATACTTAACCTGCTTTCTATATATCTTTTCTTCCACTGTTCCACATGTCATTAATCTATACACAAGCACATCTTTCCTTTGTCCAATTCGATATGCACGATCAACACTTTGGTTATCCGTGCTGCAGAGAAAGATATTTGGTAAGCTTTTAGACTGCTATGATGAACCTCCTTACAAAGCATAATAGCAAATGCAGAAGCCATTCCATGTATATTTTCTGCAGTACACTGGATCTATAACTAAAACAGATGAGAAGGATGAAAACAAACAAGATTTAAGAAAATATCTAAAAAGGTGTAATATTAAATGCACTCTCTTCAATTTGTTTGGGAAAGAAATCCTACTATACAAGTCAATTCTTTGTTTATGTTAAGATTATGCTGTCTATTCAAGTTCAATCAACTTGAAACTAATATGAGACACTAGAAGTATAAATTTTACAAGAAAGCTCAATGTTGGTTGAGAAAAGATCAAGATGCATGTCCACCGTTCCATTAAAAAATTCCTAGAATATTTTCCAGTTGTTTTTCACTAACACTTTCCAATCCAAAGATAGCCCACTCATGGATGTCAAAAGAGCAGAAAAAATCTAGCTTTGAGGAGGTAAGGGAATTCAAATTGTGCAACACAATTAAGAACTTAGCTTGAAAAATTTGTACGCCAAAAGCATACATTCTACGTTATATGAATCATTTAGGAAATGCAGCTGAAGCCATTGCAAATCTGACATGCTACTTCAAAATGCAGCAACCATTTGTTTCACGGAAAACGTTTTTCCATTTTCCAATGTTTAGGCTGTTTAGGAAATTGGCCAAAAAAGCTTTATTTGGGCAAAGGGAAAACCAAACTATCTTTAAGAAAAATTATTTCCTTTGCAGAATTTTATGAACTCATTAAAACAAGGAACATGTAAGGAAGCAGCATAATCAACTTTTAAATCAGTTTACTAACCACTGATAGCTGCCAACAATAACTCGGTTTACAATATTATGTGTAATTCTCTCTAATATTGCACTGGATATAGAAAATTAATCAAGGAATTCCAGTGCCTTATTATTGACAGAAAACTAGTATATTCCAATGTTACTAGATTCAACACTTCTTTTAAAACAAAAAATGAAGTGAAAATAGACCAAAAAATTATAAATGCGGGTCAAGGAAGAGATTAAGAAATCTCAATCAAATGCTCCCGTACCAAATTGATGTAGGACCACAAAGGTAAAACAAGCACAAAGAAAGAAAGCACAATGTTTTTAAAGTTGACTTAACTCTTAATTGCTCAGTTTATAACTTATTGCTTCATTAACATGGGTATTTATAGTCTAAAACTTAATACTGTAACTGTTAGGATTAGGAACCTAAACTAGGAGAATTTCAAACCAGTGCTAACTAATAAGATCCCACACCAACTATATAGCGTGAAATGCAAAAATCTTATAGATTTACTTGCTCACAACAGAATGCTTAAACAGTAAATATCAAACCTTTTGAAGAGAAAAAATACAAGAAAAACATGAATTCCATAATGGAAACGTTAATACTCCAAATTCTTAAAGACGATGTCCAACTATTATTATTGTAATTAAATAATAGACAAATAAGATATCTTCCATGAAAAGTTCTAGTTGAAAATAAATTATTTCCCATAAAAAAGTCATCTTACATGAAACAAACAGATAGTCGTATATTCCATAAGATCTATAATAAATCTGAAAAAACAAAAAGCATAAGCACCTTGGATTCCATGCAGGATCAACAACAATGACACGGTCTGCTTTTGTGAGTGTAAGGCCAAGCCCACCAACTTGAGATGTCAACAGAAATATAGGTGCACCAACACCTTCTTGAAAATCCTAAAAGCAAAAATAAATTTTAAGATTTTAGAGAAAAGATCCATCAATGAAAAGGTTAAGCTAATCATTGGGACTTATCAGGACACTTAACATTGACAATCTTCACTCTGTCATTAGCTTTAGTAGTGCCATCAATGCGTAAGAACTCATAACCCTTGGACATTAGAGATTCCTGTGACAACCAAAGATGATCCGCAAAAAACTTGTTAAATTCCAGGCCAAGTAGAAAGGACACAAATTGCATAAACTTACAACATAAACTATGGCCATAAAAATTAAAACGACTCAACATAAAAAAAAAAATACAACATAAACCACAATATTTCCCAGCTCTTTAATTATCAAGACCTATATACCGTACAAAAAAAAAATTTCCTGTCAAAGAATAATGGCCACTGTAATAATCATATCCTAATGCATTTCAATAAACACAAGATATATCTCCAATTTGAACATGACCATATATCTACAGTTTAAAGATATTCTTCAAATGAATGAAGGTGACAAGGAAAAAGAAGTACAGTTATGCAGTAGCTTCCTATCCTCAAACAAAAGTAAACCAATAAAATTTTGTCGTCAGATCACAAATAATTTTTAAGTTCAAATAAACATTCTATTAAAGGAGAAAGAGGAGGTGAACCATCATAGTTAGATATATAAAGGTACATCTCTAACTATTTCAGGGCTGTTCAAATAACTGAACATAGGAGATGCAAAAAGTTGAACCTTCCAAAACTAAAGCCATGACACTATTTTCTCTGTCTATTCCAGCTTCTAACTTTTATTTTTGCATCTATTCTTATGCCCATAAATTCCAGTAATCTCATGAACAATTTAATGGTTAAGCCTGCAAAGCATCTTCTTTCACGACAATGAGTATTGTGTAGCTTCACTACTTATCACTACATTCATCAAACATGTATATAAAAAAATTGACTTTCCTATTGACCTCAAGTCATAAATAATATATAATAACAGAATGACCTTCAACTCAAGTAACACTCTACAAATCAAGTAAGAACATGAAAGTAAATCAACTAATCAAACATCATATAGGAAATTTCAAATGGTATTGATTAAATATTAAAAACAAAATGAGAGCTGGGTATGTGCATTACATACAGCTGTAGGAAAGAAATCAACATATGAAAGTTAAGGGATGAAAAGATGTAAAGAAGTAATCATGACAGGTAAAACACTTAGAAAATAAATTAACATGTCCAGTCAACATTAATATATGAATGTAAGCTCACGTAACTGAACCCAAAGAAAGAAAATAACAAATGCATCAAATGAGAAAGGGGAAAGGTGCATTTTTGCACCTAATGTTTACACTGAAGAGCACCCTTTATGTATTTTTTGATGCAAAAAGACTCAAATTGTCCAAAACCTTCAATTTAGAGGGTGTTTGATTCATCTGATTTAGGTAGCTAATAAAGGTTTTTCCTCAAACAACTAAAGCTTTTAAGTATTTGGTAAAATTCAAAAATCAGCAGCTGACAGTTATTTTTATCCAAAATAGCTATTGATTTATTTAGCTCTATTTTAGAAATTTTTCCCATTAGTTAATAGTTGATTTGAATTTATCTTTTATTTGTACTAGATTATCATTATTAAAAATAACTAAGAAAATAAATTCTTTTAAATTAAATGCATATAATTAATTTTTTATAATTCATAATAAAATAAATATCATCTCCATAAATATGTACTTGGAAGTTATAAGAGTTTCTTTATTTGACTAATTGGACATTTCATTATTGAAACTATAATCATGTAAATACTGATGAAACTACATGTATCAATTCTTCCATAGCATCTGAAGCTATGTATTAAGCCACTTCCAGTAGAAAGGCTGACTTCGTAAACATTTCCAAAACCATGTGACCTTGAATTGTCACAATTCAAAAATGATCAAACAAAAGAAAGGCAATGTGAATTTAAACAGGTATCTTGCATATTGAAAGAAAAGGCATCTAAAATTTTTAAAAACTGCAATCTAGTGTCAAATTAATATCACAAACACTGGACATGAAAGAAACTAGCTAACTCCAGCAACACAGCTACTACATTAAGAACTCACACAGGATTGAAGAAGCTCTGGCTCGTTGATCTACTTAATTACAATATTACATTAGATTTTTCAATTGAAAATTTATTAACATGATAATAGTATTCAGAGTCCAGATTCCAGTAGCAGAAGAATAATTACAATATTACATTGGTTTTTTCAATTGAAAATGTATTAACTTGATAACCTTAATCAGAGTCCAGATTTTACTAGCAGAAAAATTCCAGTAATTTACACACTTCAAGTTTCATGTGTAACTACAATTATCAGTGTGCTGGAAATCATAGTTTTAAACAAACCTGAATAAGATTAAGCATTTTGCGAGTTTGAGAGAAGATGAGAACATTATGCCCCTTTGGAATTAAGTTATCCTGTTAAAAAACCAATGCTTGCATTTCAACATGAGCAAGTTAAGATTAAAACCTGAGAACCAACATCTACTTAAAGTAATAGAAGTATATCTAACCAGTAGTGACAGTATAAAAGATATCTTGCATGAGATGTTGTCATGCTTCTCTTGAAATTCAGCTCGTTCAGCTACATCAGCAACATGCAAAGCCAATTTCTCTGCTACGCCAGCATCCTCGGGATTTAGAATTGAATCCATTCCTTCCAGTACATCCTCAGCAGCTCTTTTTGTCAAAAGAAGTGGATGATCGCATATTTTCTTCAGAATCTGCTCCAAGGCAACAGGTTATTGTCTTGTTGATTACATAAACACAGCCAAAGAATCAAAAGCAAAGTTGTAAAGCAATGTCATCCATCACAAAGTCAGAACTCTTTTAAAGGCTGCTAATTGGTGCCTAATCAAGAAAACTGAAGCTCATACGATTTTGATGACTAAATGTTTCTTTTCAACACTGGTGTACTTGAAGATTTTTTTTTTTCTTAATGAAATTAAGTATAGAAACTACAATTAATATCCAAACCATCTCAAGAAGGAACAGTAATTAGCACAATCTGTGCTATGATATAGATTCTTGTACATCCCGAACAGTTAAAAGAAAATGATACACATATAAAAGAGAATTTTTTCACATTAATATAGAAGCACATTATGTTGTTACAGGTTTAAGTCGTAAAAGAAAAGTCAAGCACTTGGGTTTTTTGCCAATTTATGGCAAAAACTTAAAAATTTAACCAATTTATGGTATTTTTTACAAAAATTCCCATTTTGTGGTGGAATAGAAAACAATTACCAATTTGTGGTATTTTTGCTGAGATGGCATGTGAGTCAAAGTCAAAAGTCAACTCACATGCCACTTCAGCAAAAATCACCACAAATTGGTAATTTTTTTGAAATGCACCATAAATTAGTAAAATTTTTAAATTTTTTCCATAAATTGGCAAAAAGCCCCAAGCAATTAAGTTAAAAAAACTAAATAATCTAAAGAAAAATTCACCGGAAACAGAATTTAGCGAAACTATTTGAATCACAATTCAGTGAATTTAAAATACTTCGCCCAGTTGTATCCATGTTGTTTTGTCCTATTAATTCACAAAACATTAATGCTAAATGTTGTTTTCTCCTATCCATCATCCCTTGCAGATATTATTGCATAAAACTTCCATCCTTTTTACTAGTCAAAAAAATTAAAAAAAAAAAAAAGAAAGAAATTCCAACTTTTTTACTGTACAGGAATATTTGGTTCTTAATTGACAAGCGACTGCCTATTACCATCATCAACTACTTCAAAGAACAAGAACTAATGATATTTCAAAATAACAAAAGTTTTCTTTCATATATACACAAACAGACACATGTGAATCAACAGCAAAAATGTTAAACTAGAGGATAAATCACCGTCAATGCAGCCAGTGGTGAACCATCAAAAGCAGATAGAACCAGCTCACTCTGCAAAAAGGCTTCATAGAGTTGTTGCTGCACCAAATAAGAGCCATTACACAACTATAGATCATTATTAAAGTACAATAGAAAATGTAGACCATGCAAACAAACCAAACCTGACAACCGGTAAGTCTTAGCCACACAATCATCTCATTCTTTTTGGAAAGTGTGGCAGTTCCAGAATCATCTTCCTTAAAAACTTCATTCTTCAAGCGACGCAAAAAATATGGTTGAATGCGTTCTCTTAGCTCCTGTGGATTAAATATCAAACAGCTGCAAATGAGTTCTGCCGCATTTATGAAATTGACTCAATCATTACTAACAGAACAAACAAACAAGCCACAATCTCAAAGCTGTAAAGTGCAAAGTGCAAAGAATATTTACTACATACATTATGCAATTTGTCCCTCCCCCAACTATCCACGTTATGAATATTAGTAAATTCTAAATTTAATGAGCTTACACTAAATCAAGTTCACTCTGTTGTTTATAGTTTTATTTCTGGCAATTTGCAAGACATTTTCCTTTGTTTTATGATTTATTACAATGTTTTTATTAGGATCAAGGGACATGATTTCAATTTTTCATTTAGCAGAAGTTGCATGCATTTGTATTGCACCAATTTGACTCCACAAATTACACAAAGGTGATCAAACTGTTTCTTTTTACCTAACTTTATTATGAATGACATATTCATCATGTCATGGTTATGTAATGCAGTTAAGTGGGAATATATTAGTCTAACTTAGGTGAAAACATATGTTAGACCATCAGTTATCATCAAACTATAGGACATTGATTAGGGTACCTATTCGTTATTACAATTTACACCCCCAAATCGCAACTGCCTCCTACCAATTCTGCAAATAACAATTTCTTTTTCTACACAAATAGGCCAACATAAAATTTTACTTGTTCAACATTCCAAAATAAGAAGTTAAAGCTTACAGAAACAAATTAAAATGATTCATGAAGAGAGAGAGGGGGCCCTCACTTTTACCTCTCTACTTTTATTTCTTATTTGCGACGCAAACATATATGAAGAACGATTGCTTAAAATCAGAATCTCATTAAAGAAAATAGTTAGGAGACATGAGATCTCAAGCCAAAACGCATAAATAACAATCTAGTAAATATAAATGTATTACCTTTGCAATTGTCGAACCAATATGCTTCTCCCTAGCAGAAGCATTTTTTTCATTTCCACGGAGGATGGCACGCTCATAGTTGTCCTTAAACCTGAGAAATTACCACACTAGATATCATAGGAACCAGAAATTTGATCAAAACCAACAAAGGCATGAAGAAAGTCATTACCCTTTGTAGTCACCAAGCAAACTGGGGCAAGCAAAGTTGAACAAAGTCCATAATTCCTGTTTCGAGACAACATAAGCACAAAATTTTACATTTAGAACTTATTTCATATTGGAGGAGCTGGAATACCAAGGATCTATCCAGATCCAATCCCATAGATGGTACCTTAAGATTGTTTTGAATTGGGGTGCCACTAATAATAATACGATGAGCACTTGGTATCTCAAGCAAACTTTTTGCCCTCTGTGTACTAGGATTTTTTATGAGATGCCCCTACATAAGCACAATGCAGTTGAAGAAATTAATTGCTCAAATAAGAAAATAAAGTTTCCTTTACATTCAGCTTGAAAAACGTTATAATAAAACAGAATTCAAATAGAAACAGATTTATTTGGAAAAGAGAGAATTTTGTAACAAATTTTGGCTGAAATTTACAAAAGACAACCCAACATATGTATGTTTTCTCACTTAAAATCCTGCATATTTTAAAAAATAAAATGTCACATATATTTCAGTTGAAGTTCAAATATCAAAACAAAAGAGAAAATGTTGCTTTTCCGATCGTCTTCTTCCTCTCACCTCCTCTTAACTCTCTTGCTTCTAGACCTTATTATAACAATCACAAAGCACTAAGACATAAGACCCAAAACACAGAGAAAACAACATGCTGACTACAAACATTGAACCATAAGATATTTGAAGAGTATTATTCACTATGAAAATTTCATGGCTGAAAATGTGAGCTGATATCTTTCCATTTTCTCCCATATTGCCATCTCATTGGAAGATGACTTAAGCTTATGATGAAGAAAGAAAGGGAAATAATGGTATCTGTGATGGTTATTTAAATGACCAAAAAACAGATGAAATTTAGATTGCTTTATTTGATTTAGATGAGAGCATGAGGAAGAGAAGTGATGAGATGACAACAACTAGTTTTTTTCAGTGAAGCTACTGTCTTTTTCTCCCCTCAAATTGTTGAATGTAATTTTTTTTTTTTTACAGAAAATCATTGATATACATGTGTACATTAGTCTGTTGACACTAATAACCATTTAATAGAGTCCCCACATTGCAATGATTTATGTCAACTAGGGATAACATAGCAAGCATATTTAATACAAGGTTTCAATTGAAACATACACATGGGTTAGAATATATTTTGTAATTTCCCCAAAATTTTGATGGGGGTAACTTGGTCCAAATTTAATATAAAGTCAAAAGAGCTATCAATTGATAGGAAAAGAACTCCAATTTGGAACTTTGGAATCATTATTTCATAGAGTTCCTAACAGCTAATAATTATGATTTAACTAATTAAAAAATTTTGGTATAGTTATTAAAAACTCAAAAGCTAATGGCTATTGATCCTTCCTAAATTTTTCTAGAATACCACTCCACTTCTCTATTCCAAACAGTTAGCGCAGGTGGATGTGAATGCTTTAGTGCAGGTGGATGTGAATGCTTCTCTACCCCACTAAAATGAACAAAAATTACATCATAAAGTGAACGGTGATTGAATTCCAGTTATATATGAATACGGTGAATTGTATGGACAGGTTTTGAACAGCAGTAGATGGAGGCTGCAATCAGAAAAAATGATGGGTCAATGGACTGGTAAAAGAAAAATAAATTTGGTGAAAGCATAGCATAAATGAATAATAATTGAAATGTAATTCTGTTTATTTAGTTGATTCAATTTTGAAATATTTAGGAACCAACGAATCCAATACCATATCATTTCTGCTGGAGACAAATGGAAATCATGCAAAAATAAATAAATAAATTTTAATTCCACAGAGTTAGTAAAGGAAAAAAAAAAAAACATACTGACTGCTATGGAAAAATCAGAATTTAAGCATCACAAGGCAGTCTTCAGCAACTTTCACTTAAAGTGATGAGACAATCATAATATAGCTCAGTTTCCAACTAAATAGTACATCAAACTGCATGTATATTTTGTCACTGAAGCCAAGGAATGATTAATGAGGCATAAAGGAGGAGAGAAAGAGAACAATCAAGATGTTCATATCAAGGTATAAAAAAGTGATTATTTTATAGAATAAGCATGCAGGATTACCATATATGGTTAAGAAAATTTAGCAATCCTTTCAGAAGCTGAAGGCTCAAAGGGAAAATGAAAAATTGTAAGATACTATAACAATTCTATAACCTAACAACGCATGGAAAAGGTGTACTGCAAAATATAGCCCTGGCATCACAATATGTACCTCATCAAGAATCACGTAATCCCATGTATAACCATCCTCACTTTCCTCATCAGAAAAATAGCCATCTGCTTTTAACAATTTTGAGTTGTTCCGCACTATATCATAAGTTGTAAGGAGAATACCTCTGTCCTGCAAGGTAATAATGGACAAAGAAAATCAGACAAACTTAACTAGATATATATAATCCGGAACTGAGAAAAGGTAGTCAATCCAATAGTAATCATTCTCTCTATACCAAGATCACAAAACATAGGCACAGAACTTCATGAGAAGAACTTCCATTCAACATCAAAAATGGAATATTTGAACCCTAATTTCAGTCCAGATAAGGTTCTATTTCATCTTAAATTTTTAGGAAACCACCTCCTTGTAGTCTTACTTCAACATAAAGTTATAAATCAAGATTTGTTGCTTCCAATTTATTTGTATTTATAATACTTCATGAAATGCATACACGATATATCATGTATTGTAATTAAAGAACAATAACATCAACATGGAAAGCATCAAAGTGTCTAGTGAGACCTGAAGTATATATTGCAGTTCATAATGTCGAGTTTTCAAAGATGTACCGAAGTATCTGCAGTTAAAGAATATAGGCAGTCAGTATTATTAACAGACATTATGTTCAACAACAAAAGAGCTTCAGTCTAACAGCCATACTCCCTAGTTTCCCTTGAAAGCCCCACAGTGGCTAGTTCTTTGATCCAATGAGAAAGTAGTGTTTTAGGGGCTACTACCAATGCCCTTTTGATTAACCTAGAATGGAATAGTCCAGCTAGAAACCCACAAATCTGCAAAGAGAATGAAATAAAATCAATCAATTGTGCAATATGCCTAACTGCAACAGTATATCCATAAATTTTGCTCATTTTCTTACCTGCATTGTCTTCCCCAGACCCATATCATCCCCTAAGATTCCGCCCTTTCCCAGACAGTGCAAAGACCACAACCACTTTAACCCATCACGCTGATGTGGATACAACATTTTTGCAATTTTGCTCGGAAGTTCAAACGTAGATCTTGGACCAGCCAAAGCAATGGATCCCTCATCCTCCAAAATTGAATCGTATGTACAATCATCTAACAAATCAACTGCACTGGAGAGATTAGATGGATCTCGGTACTTCCTATCATGCTTTCCACCATCTTCAACTGCCTTTTTCTGACTTAAAACCAAGCAATCATCATCATCATCATCCTCGTCATTCCTAAGAATAGATGCTGAAGATCGACCTGCAAACTGTAATCTCTCATGCACCCTTTTGGATTCATTGTTCTTCTGTAATTGAGTTTTTTCATTGGTTTTTGCCTGCCTAGTTACACAGTTTTCACCTCCACAATCAATTCTTAAATTAGTTTCCTCTTCTTCAACATTATAAACAAAAGAGCTCCCCACAGCTACCAATTGGTCATCCACTCTTCCATATTCATTCTCCATGAGCCCTTTCTTATTTTTTTTGGTCTCATCCATCTTATGAACAAAACAATCACCTTTAGACACATCCACAATGGTCTCATTACCCTTATCATTGCTCTTATTCAAATCAGATGAAGAATCAGATAGATCAAATGTATCTGAAAGTGAAGAGCTAGCACTTGCGTATTCAGGCAAATCAACCTCTTTCTCTCTACCTACTCCGCCGAGCAATTCTGTACAACCATTGGCCACGTTGTCCATGCCTCTCTTTTTCTCAATGGACAAAAGGTCAAGCCTCGAGCTCAAGTCATTAAGAATATCAATGATTTCATTGGCACCCTGATTCCTCTTACCGCCGGCCATAGTTTTAGACGGCAGAGGCGAATCAAAATCAATAATATCAGCAAAACCAGGTTCATTGCCTACAGCTGCTATCCCCGCAGCGTTTTCCTTGTCTCGAGATGAGACTTTGCACAGGCGGCGTCTTCCTTCAATCTTAACCTTTGTTGGCTTTTCTTCTTGAGCAATTAATTCCCCACAAAAATCATTCGATATTTAGTATACATATTCTATAAGTACAGCATACTAAAAAAAAAAAGGACAACTTTAACCATTTGCTCATGAAAATGACCTACCAGACGAATCAAAATCGGTGATTCCAAAGAACTGAGGGACGTTACGATCATCATCATTAGCGACATGCTTGGTTTCAGTTCCTGATGCTTTGCAGAGACGTTGTCGTCCTTCGAGCTTCACCTTGCGTGGCTTACGTTCTTCTTCTTCTTCTTCTGTATCGCACAAATTTAATAATTAATAGTCAATAATCAGCATATAAAAGAATTCAAAACCCTAAAATCATAAAAATTACAGAATAAAATAAATGAGAGAAAGAGAAAGAGGGAGACCAAAGGAGGATGATTTAGGAGGAGCAGAGAAATCTTGGAGCAGACGATAATGGCTATCGTTTAGGCTTACTGGTTTCCTGTGACTTCTCTTCTCATCGCCCATTTCTGGTTTTAAATACGCAGCAAAAAGGGAATTCTACTCAACAGAGAAATAAAAGGAGAGAGTAAATTTTTTTAAGGAAATGAATGAGCTTTGGATGTAGGCAGAGGTGGAAGGAAATGGGGGAACTGAATCGCCCTGGCTTCCGTCTTTGTTTGATCTTTCCCGCTTGGTAGTGAATATTTGAATTTTGTGTCAGCTTGAGTACTTTCTAGGTTATATTTATGGGATAATTGCTGTTTCCCCTTGATTTGGCCTAATAAGCTATTTCATCTCTAATATTTAAAAAAATATTTATTCATCCCTGATATTTACAATTTATATACTATTTCATCTCTGACAAAAGGACTAATGAGTGTTAACTGTTGTAAATATCAGGATAAATAAATATTTTTTCAAATGTCAGGGATGAAGTAGTGTATTAGACCAAAACACAGAAAAAAATAGCAATTCTACCTATATTTATTAATCCTTGAACTACTTATCTCTGAAAGAAGAAATAATGAGTATTAACGAAATAAAATATAAAAATAAATAAATATTTTTTTAAATATCATAAATGAAACAGTACAATAGGTCAAAATACGGAGAAAATTACAATTTTTCCTTATTGTTATTATTATTATTATTATATAAGTGCTGGTTCTTCTCAATGGATATTCAGCTTCTCCTTTGGAGGCTCTACCGATCATCTTCTTACTGCTGGTTCTAAATCTAAGATTTTCTATTTTCTTTGCTTACAAATTGAATTTGTGGCCATGCTACTGGTTCTAAATCTAAGATTTTCTATTTTCTTTGCTTACAAATTGAATTTGTGGCGATGTTTCTGTCATTAGCTTGGGTTAAATTAAAAGATCATATTGTGCTTTCATTGCTTTTTTGCTGCAGGCATTTTGGTATGCAATTTGAGTTAATGTTGATGCTAATTTCTTTTTCTTTTTGTATCTATTTCAAAAAAAAAAATCAGATATTTTTTTGGGATTGGAGAAGCAATAAACAAGTCGCATGTTGGAAGAAGTCACTCAAGCTAATTCTACCCTGCTGAATTGGTTTATGTTCAATTTCTTGATACCACTTTAAAGTAGGGAAAAGCGTAGGATAGAGGAATAGTTGATCGAACATTTTGTATTTAGGGGTGAGTTCAAAACCTCAATTTTATTACACCAAATGATGGTTCCTTGTTATAGGGACTGCATACTTGTAAGTTTAATGTTGTAATCGAGCCGAATTTTTAAAAAATTTAGGTTTTATTAGTTTAAAAATTAACGTTTGTTAATTTTCAAAACTTTAATTCAAATTCAGTTTGATCTCGTCAAAAGTAAACTCAACACACTAAGGCCATTTTCAATCCAAATTTCAAAATACAACAAATTTTACTCCAAATTGCAGCTGTTATAGTAAATTTACTCCAATTTATTACTTCATTTTCAACTCTAAAAAAATATTCTCCACATATTTTTATCCATTACTAATATTATATTATTTATACATTTTACAAATTATACTCATATTTTATTCAATACTTACCATATACACCCATATATTTATTTATAATAAAATTTAATATATTAATATATTCTAAAAAAACACACATATTTTATTATTTTTAAATTATATCAAATGTATGATTTTGGGTATTATTAATTTTAATGTTATTGTTGACCGTTTTCTTAAATCGATTGTTAAATTATATAAACTATGGTTGTTAAATTATATGAACTATGGTTGTTAAATTTTTACTATCCAAATATTATTTTTAAGTGATAAAATTAATATTATTTAAGTAAAAAAGAAATTAAATCAAATTTATATGCATTTGGTAATAATATGATAAATATAATATAAAATTGGACTAAATTGAACAAAGTTATTTGAACTATATTGAAACTTTATACACAAAAAGGATTATTATTGAAATTAAAAAAAAGAGAAAATGCATTTAATGAACAGTTGGCTGCATATTTGCATCTATATTGTTCACCAAATGCATTTTGGAGTACAAAATGGGCATCCATTGGGGAGCAAATGCCACACAACCCACTAAATTTTGCAGTGGGTTGGAGATAGTCTAACACATTATGTTTTTAAGGACTCAACCCGCCACAATTACTTAGCTCAACTCGCCTGCTAGACAATGACATTTTTTATAGACTATTCATTTACTTTCCATTTGTCTCATTTTTAATGTGAAATTTTGTATTGTAAAGCTATACACAATAAAATTTTATTTACTATAAAATCTATGGGCTTTAATTTTTTTAGTAGAAACATTTGCCCCCGCATATAAATGGCTGGCTTGTGAAAGCCTATTTATATGCATAATAGTACTGCTCTTTGATGAAATTCTTGCAGAAATCCTTAGCTATGAAGATAATCCTTATAGAGATCCTTGTTCATAAAGAATATAAGAGAACCCTAATTTTTCTTGTAGGTGCTAACAACGCTCAACATGATTCCCTTAACAAAGTTTAAGACTTTTTGGAATCTCCTTATATTCCCTTTGATGGTCCCTCATTTTCCAAGCTTAAAGCGTTAATTAGAGATTCTCTAGAAATAAACAACAATGAACAGACAAAAAAAGATGGCCAACAAGCCTACCTTCTTTTATTAAAACTTAAGAACTTAGAAAACTATATACAATAAAACAGGCCTTAAGGCCTATCTATAGGAAAACTCACTAAAATAGTCTAGTTCGTCTCTATATTACATAGTTCTTCCTAAATGGCCATGATGACTAACTTATTCTATAGTTTTCACTTTTCCATCATTTCCCTCTATATAATTCTCCATCTACACTTGATAACCAGTAGATGTTCTTTTTTAAACTCCAAGGAATCATCAGGCTTCCTTCTTTAAATCTTTTCTTTTTCACTTCCTCTAAAGGATCTATTACTTCTGGCATTATGTCTTCAAATTTTGGTGGAGCTTCCTTTAAATCCTCCATTTATATCTCTTATTAGTCTCCCTCATCCCTAGGATCTTCCTAAAAAATGACTTATGCACCATTCACTTTCAAGTTCTCCATTTTAAATCTATCGTACAATTGCTGCACCTGAGCTCTAAAAATGGCAGCTAAAGCTACCGCCAATTGTTCCTCGTTGTATTCAATCATTTAAGAGCTCAATAATAGGCTCATGTGCCATCAACCTATAAGGCACGATAGCAGTTGAACTAATAAGAGCCTTGGCCTGTTTCTGGATATCCCTGCTTTCTAACATGTAGACAGACCTTGGTTCTCCATTCTTCTTCCTTCTCATGAACTGAATAGGTTCAAATGCTACATTGTATACCTAGTTTTAATTGCATCTGAATGAGCACTAAAAGGTTAGCGATTTGCCTAAATTATTTCTACATTATCACCATTCCAAAACAGTAAGAAATGATGAAGGGTGGAAGGTACACACCAGTTGGTATGCAACCAGTCCCTCCCCAATATTATAATTAGCAGAGGAATTCACAATAAATAATACAGTAAGAGAGGTCTTACTTCCCACAGTGATCTCCATTGGTAGCATACCAAGGACCTTAGTTACCTCACCAGTAAAAGTTGACATGGTGACATTTTTAGCAATAAGATCCTCCTCAGTTCTGCCTAACATAGCCAACATTCTCATGGCTATCACATTAACTACATATTTATTATCAATGAGAACTCTGGAAATAAGTCTCCTATTCATGTGTGCTTTAATGTAAAGAGGCTTGATGTGCCTTATCATCTCTACTGAGGGTTTCTCCAGTATCACCTTTTTTAGACCATTACATTTTGGAGCCTGAATGGTGACTTCTTTAAGTGTATCATTTTCCTCTATGTTTTTTATATTTTAAGTAACTTTATTTTGAGGTATCTCATTTTAAATCTCTATCACATCGTCCTCTACTTCTACAGACCCAAAATTAAAAAGCAAAACAACATAAGTGGTAGCACAGTTTATAGAAATACTACCTATAAAAAAACTATTTATTTTTACAGAACCTGTTTCTTTAGAACTTGCAACAAATTTTACCTTATCCATAGCATCTTTCAAATTTTCATCTTTTCCTTCTACATCTTCATCCTCAGTTGTCTTCCTTCTGAACTTGGATTTTTTTGGTGAAATCTCCATTTCTTTTATTGTCCTCTCTAAGGCTCTTTATCTTTGGAGCCTCCTTTTCTACATCCTTGTGCGAGGTTGGGGGAACTTCTTATGTTAAACCTTATGCCATTGATTCCTTGGGGCCACTCTTGGGGGAACCACAAATCTTGGGGCTCTTTTTTAAAGTTCTTTCTTTAGTGTTCCTTTAACCTTTTTGGCTCCCTGTTGACTTGATGAGCCCTTTCCTGATTTAAGCTTTCTAACCCATACATTCTTGAATAAAGGTATTGACCTCCCCTTATTTCATCACGGATCTTCCTCTTTTAATTGATAAGCGAGCGAAGATTAAAGGTTGCAGTGTTTATAATAGCCACCGGGGGAAAGGGATCCTTGTCCACTAACATCATTTTCTTTTTCTCAGGGAACTTTAAGACTCCCTTATTAATCATATCCTACACCACATTTCTAAAAGCCCAATAGTTATTAGTTGAATTATTATAGGAATCATGGTGCTTACAGTAATCTCTGCCTTTTAGTTCCTCTTTTATTGGGGCTTTATAATTCTCAGGGAAAGTAATAAACTTTTCCTCCATCAGAAAATAAAAAATCTCTTCAGTTTTGGGCACCTCAAGTGTGTATTGTGGTTGGGCACTTGTGGTATGAGTTTTCTTCCATAGTTTAGGTGTCTTCCTTACAAGCATGGGACAAACATAGGAACCCTGAATAGTGAGATCTACCACAACAACTTCATGTGTCACACCTCGTCTCATGTAGCCTGAGATGGACATTTAAAACCAACCACTTAGCAAACCATTTAATTTAGTCAAATTATATTATATTTATAATTATATTAGCTCAAAGAATTAAAATACCTCCTAAGAAAAGCTTGATGTATTCATGTGATGGAAAATAAAAATATTATTGTAATTTGATGAGTTTATGAATATTAACTACGGTATAGGATAACAAAATAACACATGAAATCACATTTTTAAAATTAGGTTGGAATTCATATTTGTACACAAAATATATAAAATTGATCATCATTTAAGCTTCTCAAAATATATTACTAGCAGTTGTTTTACATTTAGCCTAGCCACCGTTGTTTAACTTCAAAACATCTTCATGTACAATAAATATGAAAACAAGGTAAGAAAACAAAAATACAAGGCTTCTCGAACAAGGATGTTGGCCAACCTGACTTCCAAACTTCTATATACACTCACTTAGCTTAGGCCACCCACTATCAAGCCCTATTATCTAAAAAAATTATAAACAGAGTAAAATGAGTACAGAACACTCAATGAACAGATATTTCAAGCAGAAAACAATTTGGTTAAACCAAACACAATAAACATCTCAAATCAACATAATAAAGTAATTAAAATCAATTTATAATCCACTTTAAATATTAAGGCCATTATTTCTTTCAAACTTATAGAAAGCTTAAGTAAATAAAACACATATTTTTCAATCATCAATATAGTCTTTCACATGTCTTAACCATCCGTATAACAAGCATCATAACCCGGCCCTAACATACAAGTCATCACAAACTCACTCTCTAGGAGCACTTGAAGGCTAACCTTTCGACTACATTAGCACGGAACGACCCTTCTCCCTTCACCGTCCTACAATCAAATACCTTATTGTTTATTACGCAATAACAACCAACACAATCTCAAATGTGCATATATCATCTCAGCACATTCAACAACTTATATAGGGTGATAATACACAAACCAAATGCCATTTTCACTAAATAATCAGTCAAAATAATATTATCGCATTTATAGTTCCATAAGCATTCAAAATCAAATAAATTTTTCATCATAATTCAAAGAAGAGATAAACCATATAGAGCATAAGCTTATTTAAATCACCAAGTAAATAAAATGACTTCAAATCAGGTTACAAAACAAAGCATATATTAGTAATACACTTAACTTGCACATTTGAAACCATTATTGTTTCAAAGCTTAAATACTTCAAGTAATTCAAGTAGTAACCAAACTGAATTGAATAATTTATTACACATCATTTCAAATTCATAAAACATCATTAAAAGCTCATTTTCTTGCTGTTATAAAAGGAGTTTAAGGGCTTGAACATCTACTCACAAAATAGCTTTCAAAACAAACACAACTCAATCACTGATTTGCTTAGTTTGCACCACCACTTTCCTTTTCTTTTCCAGCACCTAAAGCATGAAATTTATTTTAAAATCATTAATATAATGATCCCACATACTGATCTAACCATCTAGCCCCAAATGATATGCATAAAATGCAAATAAAGTTAACTCTACAAGAGCTGTTTTCAGGCTTATCTTAGAAAAATTGCCTAGACTTGTAGAAAAGGAATTTGAAGCTCAAATTTCAATCAATCTTAGATTGGACTAATACACAAATGAGCCCTTCAACTTGTGACGCAGGGTTAAATAAGTCAAATTTTAAATTTTTTAACAAATAGGCACAATACTTCTATTTTAAAGCCACATAAGACCAATTTTAAGTAAATCAAAAGCGTGTATTACAAGCTCTAAGAGGAAAGAGTGAAAATTTATATAGAATATTTTATTAATATTTTTAAGTCCCATTGATGTGAAAAATACAAATGTTACAACTACTACAACCACCCTCCCCATAGTGACTACCATCACTAATCTATACTGCAACTATCGCCACCACCCTTCCCACCACCATGAAACCCAAACTCCAAATTTATTAAGCAAACCTTCTGTTCGGGCATTGGATTTCATAGTCTTTGCAAACAAAGATTTTTCAAAAGCTAGTTTTGAATTATTAGTTGGCCAATCGTCTGAGTAGAATTTGACAACTACACGCTTCCCTTCAGAATCTAACAAAAGAATGTTCTTTACCATAGGACAAGCATCCTAACAAACACAAAATTAGACATTCAATATTCATATTGAAGAACAAAAATTGATATCTTGAAACTTACATACATACCAGGACCAAAGGATAACATAGAACAAAAAAAAAGAAAAAAGAAAACACCAATCCTAAATAGATCAGAAAACCATCTCGCCTCCATATTGACACATGAATAGTCAAATACTGCAAGTATAAATCTCGTGAATTCTTATTAAAATATATAAAACCAGCCTGTAGGACCAGCATACATTCCTCTATCAAATAATTCTGCACAAAAACACAGCCAACATAAGTCAATTCGTCTCTCCAAATTCCCTAACTTTCTCTCCTTACTAAACTACCCAAAATAACTAAAACCCAATTGGCATCAATCTCATCCTCTACTCTTAAATCAATTTCTCTCCTCGCAACCACTCATTCACCTTTGCTCCACCGTCCCTAGCAGTAGAAAAATAGAAATTGGGTACTTGGTGAGAATAACAAATTTTCAATAATAAATTTTGATGCATTCAAGTTCTGAATCTGAATCTGAACTTTCGATAACCTCATTCTAATAATAATTTTTCAACAGAATATGAACTTTCAAGTTCTGAATTTGAGACTAAAAATTCAGTTGGGAATGAAGCTGTATCCACCAAGATCACATCTTTCTCCTTAATTTCATTACTTCTAATTGTAATCCAATCCTCTTCCAAACACCAATTGGGTACTTCTACATCCAAAGAAGAACTGTAAATAATCAACTTCGATAACCGTGCACCCTACAACCCACGCTGGTGTTACCTTCATGCCCTGCATCATCTTCTTTTTGATTTTAAGTATTGACCTAACAGCAGATATTGATATTTTTTTTAAAAAAAAAAGAAGAGGAAAGATTTTAGGTGGGGGGATGATGGGCAGGGCTAATCGAAGGATGATGAGAAAAAAAAAGAACGAAGATGCAAAGATGATGAGGTGTGCGGTGAAGATGATGGTAAACGGTGGTGATTAGGGTTTACTAGGAGTTTTGATTTTATTTAAGCTAAAAATTATGGAATAAAATAAAGAAATTTTATTTTATTTTAATTTACTTTTAACGTGAAATACCTGCGCTTAATTTCCCTCAAAATTGGACTTATATGGCCTTAAAATAGAAGTATTAGGCCTATTTGTTGAAAAAGTTAAATTTTAACTTATTTGACCCTGTGTCACAAGTTGAAGGGCCCATTTGTCTATTAGTCTGTCTTAGATTTATATGTCTACTACATGCTATAAAAATTTCACTTCGTTTGGACAACCATAGAAGGACTTATAGATATCTAAACACAACCAGATCAATTTCTCGAGCAGATTGAGCATTAAAATGTTTCCTCTTATTACGCTAACATAAAGACTGAATCAGATCAAGCTCAAAGAAGAACAATTTTAGATAACTCTTGAAAGTTTCCATACCATCAAAGAACACTCAATTTGAAGCTTCCTAAATCAAGATGTGATCAAAACAATAAGACTGAAAAACTAGGTGCTTAAAACCCGAATTCTACATCTTATAAACTCTAACTCAATTCAACCAAAATAATAAAATTTCTTACCAATTCAATCACTAAAGCCTTTAGGGAAGATGATTGATGGCCTAAAATGGTTTTAAACTGCCAAATTCAAGTTGTAGTAATGAACTCCACTTGAAATTTTAGGAATTCTCTCTTATTCTTTCTTCTCTTTTGTAAAGGTTTTCTTTTTTCTTTTCTTTTCTTTTCTTAAGCATAAATGGCTGCCACCATAAAGACCATGAATTCAAGAAGATTCCAGATTTAAATTGGATAGATCAAATTGTAAAATATCCATTTTGACCCTTAATAAAAAGCTAACATAACCTATTAACCCGTGAACTTCCAATTGTTCATTCTAGGACATTCATTTGTTTCAATTGAGTCCAAATCAGCCTAAACTTTTTAATACTCTTCATTTACTTCATTTATACTCCTGATCCCTTTCATTCTCATAATTTCACTCATTTTGAGTGTCATCAAAATTCAAAGATTCTTGCTCTTTGATCGAGTACAAGTCTTGGCTAGATCCGATACACTAGCTTAACTATATATACTAGTTTATACTTAAATTCAATCAATATATATGTAAATGAAATGCAATATGAATGCAAATGTACTTATAATTAGGGTACAGGTGTGACATCATAACTATGTACTTCTTAGAAATAAGTCCCTATAGTAGCTTTTCTTCTTTGGTTCTCCCCATGAAGAAGTTCTTCATATTCTGTCACCTTTGTTGATAGTTTATAGAAATCCCTGAACTCCATTCCTTAGAACTACTTTTTGAGTTCGATATTTAACCCCCTCCGGGCCATCTTTACATATTTAGTCTCTGGAAGAATTATCTTGCAACGGTTCCTCATATTCTTAAACCGAGCAATGAAGGAATCTGCTCATGTGATTGGACCTCCATCATAAGTCAAAGGGTCTTAATCCTTGTTGGATTAGGATTCCTTGTTACATCTTGAATCCTTATTGGATTAGGATTCCTTATCACATCTTGAATCTTTGTTGGATTAGTATTTCTTGTCATACTAGGATTCTCATCATTCCCCCTTTCCTCAAAATGATTCATCGTCAAATCATGCCCATCTTCTAAAGTTGATAAATCTATAATTCCTCCAGGGTCAAACACAAACTCATTGGTTGAAAACTTCTCCTTTGAATGAAGGATCCACATAAGCAGCTTTAAAACAACTTGAACTTGATTTCATACTTGGAACATAGAACTTAAATTCACAAACTTGTACGAATTGTCTTGTGGCCTCCTTCTAAACTTAAAACATGAATATGTTATGTTCTTCTTGCTAAGAATGAAGACTCCATAGATTCCCTTGTAAGCATAAGATACTTCAACAACATCATCAAATGGATCTTTATATGGTATAAAAGTCTACAAAATAACTTTCAAAATACTAGAAAAACAAAGATTAAAGTTATTAGTGTACTCATAATGAATAACCATCGTTTTTTCCTTCATGATACTCTCAATCTCTAGATTTTTCTTTTCACTCATGCCTTGCTTGTTTTCTCTCACCAAGTGTTTCCCATTTTCCTCACTTTGCTCATTCAACTCAATTTTAACACTTAGCTCACTTTTTTCTATTCTCTCAATTTCATTGGTTTCCCTTTCCCACTTGAAAACTGAAACTCTTTAATTTGTTGTTTAATACACAAATCTTCAAAAATTATCTTTGGAGGTAAAATTTTAAATTGGCACTCTTTCCCACTATTCTTCTCCTCAACTTGTCTTTCAACCAATTCAATGGTTTCAATACTTTCATGTTTCTCATATTCACACTCTATTTTGGACTCTTCACACACAACCACTTCTTTTTCACACTTCTCTTCGTGAATAATGCTCTCTTCCATAGTTTGATCACATAATTGATGCTCATGTTTCTCCTCATGATCACTCAACACTATTTTAACATTAGCACCACTTTCACTATCAACCTTATTACTCCAACTCTCTAAAAGTGAAGAAGAATTCCTCAAGTCCATTAATTTAAGACGTCCTTCTCTCTTTAAAGCAAGTGTAATTACATCCTTCAAAGATAAAAAAAATTATTCTACTATTGTAGGTGGCGGGGTTTAGCGCGCGCCCAAGTATTGGCGACCACGGCACTGTGCAAGCTCAGGGCCTGCTAGGAAATACAAAAAATGGGCTTGGGGCCCATTATCGGAGATGGAGTCGCCACCCGAATGAAAATTGGGATACATTTATAGCACCTAGATTCCACGGACGTGCCTAGAAGCCGTCTTCAAAGATCGGGTTTGGAAACTGGGTATGGGCTTAGAATGCCCACCCAACCTTGCGGTTGGCCTCCGTTTGTGTTTTATACTTTATTACCTTTGATTATTAAATTATTTCCTTATTAATGTTGGTTGCACACGCTTCCACTTTTACAATTTTACCAACTTTGCACATTAATCTTATTTACTTGCTTATTACCTTGGCAATTAAACAAATAATGGAATAAATATTACAACCATTCATTCAAGACAAATGGGATTAGGGATTACAATTCTTTGTACAATTATTACAATAATTAATCAAAATTCTACCTCTCAAGAACTAATTAAATCACTAATTACATAGTGATTAAGGAATTACTAAAAACCTACAACAAATACGGTTGGTTTCATACTCGAAATAAACAATTTATTTACAAAATAATTAAAATTATATTTGCGTGAAATTAGTCATGAATATTCATATAAACATGGATCAATCAATGTAGCAAGTTTAGTATCATAACAATTACACACAATGTTAAAAACAGCAGGCAGCCTATACGGATAATATACAGAAAATATATTGAAAGTATACTGAAGTGAAACGGAATCGCGCTGATTCTGGCTAGGAGGCGATCGCCGCTATGAGAAGAGGAGGCGCCTCTATGAAGAGGCGTTGCCTCCTCAACAGGACACTGTAACTCAAAATTATATACTTCCTTAAACACTAAGCAATTTAAATATTCATGCAAATCAACACAAACTAAGAGCTAATATTCGATAATTCACGCAATCATGCTTCAAAATAACATCAAATAAACAAAAAATACTAAAAATATACCAAAATTCAATACAATTGATGCTTTTATATGAAATGGAGACTTTAAAACTAAAAGTGAGGATTCTCACTGATTGAAGAACGTTTGAGGCTCCTAACTAAGCCCTCAAAGCTTGTTTGATGGTTTGAATACAAGAAGACTCCTTCTCCTTCAAAGAACTAGACTCCTAAGCTTAGAGATCAACCTTTCTCTCCTTCTTTCTTAGTTTTCTCTTTGTTTTTCTTCCCTTCTTCTTTAGAACGTTTTTTCTTTCTTTTCTAAAAAAATGGCCTCCCTTTAAAATCTCAGCCTAAACCCATACTTAAGCTTCTCTTCTTTTCTCTCTCCAATTTCCCAAAAATCAAAGTTAATTCTCCACCTAGTATTTCTCATCATTGCTTTTCTCTTTTCCAACTCATTTTTGCCTTAAAAGTCTTCCTTTCACGTAAAAATGTGCAGAGTAATAAAGATCAGGGTAGATTTTTGAGTTAAATGCAGCAATAAAATAGCATTTATTGCTGTAGGGGACTGGTGTGAAGAGGCGACACCTCTTCAATGAGGCATCACCTCACCGATGTTTGGGGTGAAGAGGTGACGCCTCTTCACCCAGGCCTGGTCTAGGCCTTAGGCCAAGAGGCACAGGCTAATGGGCTTGAAGCTTTGGGTTAGGTTTTAGAGTTTGGGCCATGTGTTTTAGGCTTGGTTTTGGGCTCTCGAATCTATTCTAAGAAGATCTCGGACTCTTCTTACATTAGAAGTTCCGACTACTCATCACCGAGCTTTCGTTGCGGGCCCAAACCGAGGGTGTCTACAACTATAATACTAACTCAAAATCTTTTTTAATTTCACTCTTAAGCCCGTTTATGAACCTTTTAATTTTTTGCCCTTCAGATTCACCTAAATCACTTGTAATTACAATCAATTTAAACTTTTTAGCATAATCATCAACACTTAATTCATCCCCTTGTTTAAGCCTTTGCAATTTAAGATAGAATTTACCCCTAATATTAGGAGGACTAAAATTTCTACTCATTAACCTCTTCAATAATTCCTAATTTCTTACCTCACTATTCTCATGCTCTCTCAATAATGCCATCAAATCTTTTCACCAAAAATAAGCACGATCACTAAATTAGAAGAAGCAACTCATACACTTTTTCACCTCACACTATTCTTCACATTCAAACACTTCCTCTACTTTTTGTACCCATCTCAAGTAAGCATCAGGGTCATTCACACTACAAAATAAAGGAATCTCCATTATGGTACAAATTCGTGTTCAATAGCCTCAAGTTTGGGTGAATTTGGATGAATTTGGTAAGTTTAAGTGACTAGAAATAACAAAATTAGGTTTAATTCCCACAAAAATAAAAGAAATAGGAGCACAAACGAATTTAACCCTAAAGAAATAAGGAAAATGAGTTGTAGATAAGGAAAAGAAGTTGTAGATAAGGAAAGGAGTTATCTAATCCTTTTTGGACAAAGAAAAACTTTAAGATAAGATAAGGTTTAGGACAAAATAAGATATGACTAAAATCTAACAAGATAAGGATATAATATATTCAAGATTTGATTTTATTAACAAAGATAACCTTACTGAGTAAGAAAAATTTGAATTTACCTTAAAGAGCCAAGAAAAATGAATTTTCAACTTTTTCAAGATTTGTAATCTTGAATCAGCATTTGATAAAAAAAACTCAAAGATAATTCAAGAAAACCATAAATTTGATCAAGAAAACAATCAAATAAAGTTAAAGAATTAAAGAAAATCGAGAATATAATTCAAGAAGATTAAAGAATTCAAGAAGACGTGCAAGAACTTTAAAGATTTTAAAGAAACAATTAAATTCTTCTTTCTTTTCTTTTCTTTTCTTTTCTTTTTTTTTTTTATTTTTTTATTTTTTTATTATGGTCGAAACTTAATGCAAAACTTTAAAGAAACAATCAAAAGAAATTAAAGATGATAAAGAATGATGCAAAAATGAATTTGAATAAAATAATACAAGAATGTTGATGAAACTACTGAGAAAGGGTAGAAAAAGAACACAAAGAATGACAAAAGAATTAAAACAAAAAAAGAGATATGTAACCTGATTCTTAAAGCCAAAGCTCTGATGCGAACTAGGTTTATTTAACAAATAAAACCCACAACAATCTATTGATACCCACACCTTAGATCGTCCAAGGAACAAGTTGGGTGAAAACTAAAACCCTTAATTATCTAACAGCTAAAAACTCTAACTATTAAGAAGTAGCCACAATTAGATATGGATGTTCTAATTGATAAGACATGTGAACAATTAAACAACCTATATTGTTTAGAAAGTTAAAAGAATAAAACTCCAAGTAATTTAAAGCAAAATTAGTCATTTTATTTTAATTGATGAAAAAGATTGCCAAAATAGGCTACAAAATATACTATTTATAAAAATTCTTAACCCTAAACCTAATCTAAAATAAATCCTTAAAAGATAAGGATAATAAACTCCTAAAAGATAAGAAAAGAAGTCTTTAAAGATAAAGAATTATTTTGCTCCCCAACTAAGCTAAAAAAAAGTAATTCTAACTAAAAACAGATACTTAAAATTCGCTTTGGATATGGAACACATCCAGATTCATTTTTAACATTACTTAGACTAAATAACACATAGTTGGGCTTCATCTTGGGCCTTTCAACATGAATTATTACTCCTTTGGGCTTAATGCACTCAATTGCTACTCCTTTGGGCTTAATGCGCTCAAATTGGAGCCAATAACATTACTTAGGCCTAAATCTTCTATTTGCACCAAATGAATAAACTTTGGACCAAAATGAACTCCATGTGCTCTAAATGGATCAGATTGATTCAAATTTGTACTTTGAGCCTATATAACTTGAATTAGCATATGTAATGCATCCTTCATTTTCTTAGCACATGTCCATGTGATTAGACCTCCATCATAAGTCAAAGAGTCTTCAATCCTTGTTGGATTAGGATTCCTTCTTACATCTTGAATCCTTGTTGGATTAGGATTCTTTGTCACATCTTGAATTATTGTTAGATTAGGATTTCTTGTCGTACTAGCATTCTCATCAGGTTTGCTCATATTGGTATTCGTTGAACGAGTTTGACAGGTGGGAGGAATTAAAAATATATTAATGAAGATAAGTGAACAACTTGTGAGAATATAATTATTTGTTGTGTTATGATCCACAATATATATTTGAACATTTAGTGAAGTGAAGTTCAGCTCTTTATGGTGTTATTATTTCAAATGAAAATTGAAAAGTGTATGATGGTAAAGGGAACTGTAAATTTAAATTGGTGCGAAATATGAATTTTAATTTTAGTTGTCATATTGAAATGGATAGCCAGACATTAATATTATCCAGTAAAAAAAAATCATAATATCTATCATTAAATATTACATATAATAAAAAATAGGTGGAATTTGTAGCAATAGTAAATTGAAAGTACTTTGAAAAAATTTGTATTTACATTAAAATAGTATTTTAACATGGTTGGAGTGAGAATTACAATATGTTCATATGACATGTACTAATAATTTCAATAAATAGAGTATGTTGTTAAAGTATATCACATTATACATTGATTGACATCACATATAACAAAAAAAAAAAAAAACGAAGTATTAGGTTTTATTGCTAAATTAAATATAATTCAGATTATTAAATAAATGTTATATAAAACTAATAGAATAGCAAATAAAAAAATAAAATCTGTAGTTTAATAAAATAATCATGGGTTTGTTGCACCGTTGGTACCATAATTTTACCCCATATTTCAAAATGGTACCAGATTTTCAATGTTTTTCTTTTCAGTACCATAAGTTATATTTTTGCTTCAGATTAAAGTACCTCAAACATATCCGATCAAAGTTAGCATACGTGGCAGCCAAAATAAACATATTTTTAGTATATTCGCCATGTAAACATCCCATTAAACAACCTAATCATCTTGTTGGCCCCATAGAACGAAATTTGCTTGTGGGCCCCATAAAATAAAATTTTAACAAATTTTATTTTATGGAGCCCACAAGATGATTAGGCTGCTTAATTGGATGTTTACATGGTGAATATACAAAAAAATATACTTATTCAGGCTGCCACATATGCTAAATTTGATTGAATATGTTTGAGGTACTTTAATCTATAGCAAAAATAGAACTTGTGGTATTGAAAAGAAAAAAATCGAAAATCTGGTACCATTTGAAATATGGGGCAAAATTATGGTACCAACGGTGCGACATACCCAATAATCATATATTAAAAATTGTTTAATTGTGATGGAAGTTTTATTTTGATAATAAAATGAAGTAATTTTCAAATTATTAACATAAATTATATATTTATACTTAAATGTAATGTAATTTATTATATAATTATAATATTAAGGTTGTAGGCAAATAGTAATTTAATATCAAATAAAGAAAATATAGCAAGAAAAATAGGTATGCATAAATATTATGTACAAAATTTACAATTATTAAGTAAAATAGGTAAATAAATAAAAGTATAAAGGAATTTTTTCATAAATAGCCAAAAAACCAAAAATAATATCAAAAGACATATTGACCAAAAGTATTTTCAAAAATAGCTTTAAGGATTTTTTTTTTCCAAATCTAGACCATGGCTCTTCTAGAAGCTCTTTGGTCTTCTATAAGCTGATATAGTTTGAGTAATAACATCACCAATTTGATCCTTTTTTTTTTTTGAATCAAATTTGATCCTTCTATTTTTTTTTGAATCAAACATTTTTTTCTACTTTCTTCATTTTTTTCTCAACATTGTTTTGCTAAACTTTTTTTTTCTATTTTTAAGGTACTGCTTTTTTATCAATATTTTTTTCTCAATATTTTTTTATGCTCAACATTTTTTCTATTTTTAAAGTACTTTTAACATTTTATTTTTTTCTCAACATTATTTTATTTTATTTTTTCTCAACATTTTTCTCAGTTACTGTTGAGTTGTTTGTGGAAGTCTTGTTCTGTTTCTTCTTGCCTTGTCCTATATTTTTGATACACATGTGCTATTACGTCTGTCATGACTTTCATCACCATTTAAGTCATGTCGCATGCTCTTGTCTGCTTCCACCATCCAAACCTTTTTCAAGTGTAAGGCCCAAATGAGGTTAACCTTGTTGCATTTCCAAATAAAAGAAAAATTCTCCTCCTGGCCACTCCTGCTAATTTTGCTACAATTGGACTCACAAAATGCAATATACATCTAAACAATATGTCGTAACAACATCTATATATATATATATATATATAACTAGATGAGACACTAGAGAAAACATACCACTTGTGATAATTGGCCAGAGTTTAGAGAAGTGCATGAGGAAGAAGACCACTGAAACTATATCCATATATTCACATAATGAGAGATTGAAATAGACCATCAGTTTTCCAACATTTTCATGGGTTTATATCCACTACATAAACTCAACATAGCAAACACTTATTATACTCCAAAACTAGAATCTAAACGGTAGAATTTTAAACTAAATCAAGCATTAAGCAAAAAAACAGAAAACAAATCAAGTTGAAGTATCATCTGGAGAAGAAAACAATGCAATGGATATGCAACCCAAATCCTTAGCATTTCATCGTGACTTGCATAATCGACGAGGTGCATTAGGAGGATTAATGTTGGCTACATTCTTGACAATTTTTTTTGTGCATCCAAATACGTTTCTTTAACAATCCAAGCCTGTAAACATACAAAAAGAGAAATTCATAGCCATTAAAATAAAATAAAAAAGTCAAGCAAATTTTATTCAATATTAAAGGAAAAACACAGTTTGCGTACACTTACAATTGCTTTTTGTTGAAAAACAACAAAAAGCAACAATACTAAAAAACAAAAAGCAACAACAAGCAACAAGCAATAAAAAGCAACAACACTGAAAAATAAAAAGCAACAAAAACCAATAACACCGAAAAAAGCAACACTGAAAAACAGAAGCAAATAAAAAGCAACAACAATGAAAAAACAGGAGCAACAAAATCAACAACATTGAAAAAAAAAAACAGAAGCAACAACAATGAAAAATATGACAAATTAGTGTTTTAGTAGCATATAAAACTTGAATGCTTTATGTATTTAAAGAAGAATCAATCTAGGGATAGAAACTTAAATGGATGAACATTTTTTTTTTAAAAGGAGTGCTGGATAAAAGGAGAAAATACTCTTCATGGATTAGCCCATATGGAGTAGAACAGAAAAATAAGATTCAAGTAGCCAAACATCCAGACCTCTGAAGTAGGGATTAAGTTCCAACTAGTAGGAAAATTTTTATTCAATAGTTTATATGAATTTATATTTATATTTAATAATTTTTTAAAAAGTATTTATAAAATTTTTTATATCACCACTGAGGCTGATTTAATTCAATATAATAAAAATTGAATATAAAATTTATCAAATTTTATAATATAAATTATAGTATATTTATATTAGTGTAAGTCAAATACATTTTCATAAATTAAATTTTTAAGTAGGGATTTGAGAACAAAGAATAGTAGAAAAAAATATGAACAGTTAAAGCCAAACAATTAATTTGAGAACAAAGAATAAAAATTTCTCCAATGCAACACATTAAAGTCATATCCTTAACCTTTGTTTTTGCCTCAGGTAATAAAAGGTAGATCCATAATATGTTGTGTACACGTTATTCAAAACAAGATCAAAAGCCAAAGAGGTTGTGGTGCATTGGTTTTAGATTTAAGCAAAACATCATGTGCTAGCTAAATATTCAAAAGATAATGCTTGCTTGTCTTTTAATAGTAGCTAAATGTAGAAACATCAACAATATGTAATGCTAAATGTAGAAACATCAACAACATGTAATTTACACAACAAAACTAAGGATGAAAGGACACTCAGGTTATCATCAAATGTCAGTTATCACAATTTATTACTATAGTCCCCAAGCATGTAATGAAATTTCAAGGCCGAGCAAATTGATAACCAACTGGTATAGTATATCACTATATGAATTTACTTTTTAACTCACCACCCAAGGAGTCCTCCGATGACCTCTCAATACCTTTAAGCAGTTTCCTGTTTCACAATCAATTATTTTCACAGTGTGATCACCACTTAAAAGAAAAATAATAAAAAGTGAGATATGTATACAATCATATATTAATATTTGACTAAATGAACAAAGAACATCAGGAAAACTTACTGCGTAGAAGCAAGTTTCCTTCCATCAGAACTAAATGCAGCTATAATAGTAGACTGTAGAAGAGGCACAAGTGGACAATACTTAGCAGATAAATGCCGCAATGACTCAGCCTCAACCCTAAAGTACATAACTAAACAAGTAAACCAACAAATAAACACACAAAATAAAACATTAAACATGCATAAAACACTGTAAAGAGGTAGAAGAAATTACCAGGAAATAAGACCACGTTTCGCATCTCTTGCAGGTTCACTTCTAGGGACAACTAGTGAATTAGCATTACCACCATTACTATTACTCCATTGAGAAGAATCTCCCCACCGCCTCTTCGGTACATGTTTTGTTTTCGAACGAATCTCCCTCCTCACTAACAAACACAATGCATTTCTACCACTAAAACATACACATAAATTAGAAATCTAAAATCAAAACTCAAATTCGATCCAAACACTCTTCGAACTCTATTAAAACTACACAAATCTCAACAATTCTAATGAATATACCAAAACAAACCACAAGAGAGTTATATAATTGACCTTCTTAGAGGACTACTAGAAAAATCATGAGATTTTTGGACAAAATTCCAATCTTGATGGATGGAACGACTAGTCATTTCCTTGTTTTGGCAATTGAAGTTCATAAATGTTAGGAATTAACTGTAATTGCAGCTCCGAAGATCATTAATAGCCATCGTTGTTAGTCGATTGATTTATCGATCAATCGCCTCCGATTACTCAATCTGTGTCCATGAGAGAGAGAAATAGTTCATCGGAATATATTCAAGAGAAACTAAAGAAATTTCTGATGCACAACTACTCAAAAAGAGAAGAGTTCCTTGCGATCAGATCGAATCATCGCTGTTTCATCTTATCGGTGGTGTTTCGATTACAAGTGAGCTCCACCATAAATTTGATGGAGAAACCATCCGTTGGTTACTTAAAGATGCAAAGCCTATTATAAAGAACAAAAAAACATGGAAAAACGCCGATAAAGTTATTTTTAAAAAATAAAAGAAAGGCGGTCTAAAACTGAAAATGCAAAAATTAACTCTAAAAAATAAAAAGCGCCTGACCATAAAAGAAAGAGGTCTGGTCAAACAGGCCATATTTTGTAATTTCCTCAAGTATAAATTGTAATAAAGAAAGTAAATATTTATTATTGAATGAAATATAAATAATAATAATAAATGAAATAATTGAATAATTAAATTAATATAATAGGTAGTTGGTATAGTAATAGTGCATAGTTTCGATTAGATATAGTTGTTTATTTGTTTAGATATTGAGTTGAATTTTAAGTGCCTAAGTAATATTGTATAAACTATAAAAGAAGTAGAAAATTGAGTGAAAATAGCTAAATAGTAATTTAATAAAAAATTTATTACGTAAAATAGGGAAATAATATTAGATAAATAAAAAAAATTATTTAGTAAAATAGGTCAATAAATACAAAGAATGAAGTAAATAAAAAGTAACTAATTATAAATGAATCCAATATAAATATTAGTATTAAATGAAAATAATTGAATAATTAAGTTAATATAATAGTTAATGTTGAATAAATAAGTAACCCTAAAACTATGCAGTTTCATTTTGAAACTACGTAGTTTTATAGTAATAATGCATAGTTTAAGTTAGACATAGGTATTATTATATTAGTAGATATTGAGTTGAAACTTAAGTTCAGGTAATATAATATAAACTAGTAAATAAGTATAAAATTGAATGGAAATAGGCAAATAGTAATTTAATATTAAATAAATAAAAATTATTAAGTAAAATGAGTAAATAAAATTATGTAAATAAATAAAAAGAACAAAGTTTAATAAAAAACTATATATTTATAAATTAATTTAAAATAAATATTAGTATTAAATGAATATAATTTAATAATTATTTTAATATAATAGCTAGTGTTGAAAAAAAAAAGTAACTATATTTGTGATGATGATGATGCTATAGAGGTGCCAACCTAATTGGGATATCTTGGTGCACTTCTTGAAATCTTTTCTAGTCCATTTTTTTTAATAAGTAACTATAAAACAAAGTAGTTTTATAGTGAAACTACTTTGTTTTCATAGTGGTAGTGCATAGTTTTAAAACTAGACATAGATATTGTTATATTAGTAGATGTTGAGTTGAAGCTTATGTTCTTAGGTACATTTATTTATAAACTATAAAATATGTAGAAAATTGAGTGGAAATAGGGAAATAGTAATTTAATAATAAATAAATAAAAATGATTAAGGTAAATAGATAATTGATTTTAATATAAATATTAGTATTAAATAAAAATAACTGAATTAGTAAGTTCATACAATAGTTAAAATTGAATAAATAAGTAATCCTAAAACACCGTAGTTTTGGTGAAATTGAGTGAATATAGACAACTAGTAATTTCATATAAAAATTACTTAGTCAAATACGTAAATAATAGTAAGTAAATAAAGCAAAATTTATTTAGTAAAATATGTATATAAATATGTAAAATTGCATTTAAAATAAATAGTAGTATTAAATGAATATAATTCTATAATAAGTTAATAAAATAAATTTTTTTTGGTCAATAAAATTATTCATTAACTTATAACAGCAATATAAGTTCGCAAGAAGTATTACAAACCCAGTTTAAAGGGAGACTACCAAATAAGACAGCCTTAGCTACCCAATCTGCTGCACTATTTCCCTCCTTTTTAACCCATCTGAAGGAACAAGAAGCTAAATTATCCTTCAAATACAAAATTGTTTGAATAATATTGCAAATACTCCAAGTAGACTTCTGTGGAGAAGATAGGACTTAGAATAGCAACTGAGAGTCCATTTCAAAAATACAAAATTGAAAGCCAACATAAATTACTAGTTCCATTATAAGAAGAGCAGCTTCAGCCTCCACAGTAAGAACTGAAGAAGTCTTCAATTTTCTAGTGACCCCATAAACAATTCTGCCTTGAGAATCCCTTGCTAACACTGCCAATCCAACAACACCTATAAAAGAGTTAAAGGAGGCATCAAAATTAATCTTAATATAGTGATTTGGCAGAGTAGTCCACACATGCAAATCACTGTCATGACTTTGATGACTGTTCTCAATTGTAGAATTGTCAAAAGCATTAAAAATTTCCTGAAGCAACTTCTGCGCCTTATGGAAAACCTGAACAGGTTGAGAATCAGTATAATCAAACACATAAGCAATTCGGGCTTTCCAAATAAGCCACCCAACTATCATTAAGAGAATAAAATTGGCTTCCTGATTTTTAAACAGTAATACAACATTGGACCATCAATCCTTCATAGAAAAGTCATTTGCTAAGGTTAGGAATGTAGGCCAAAGTTGAAGCAAACCAAGTTGCTCTAGCTTGATTGCATTCAAACAACATATGTTGAACCATTTCAGGAACCAAATTACATAAGCTGCATAAATTAGAATCCACAATTCCCTTGCAAAATAAGACCTTCTGAGTAGGTAAAAGATTATTAAGCACCTTCCACCAAAAGAATTTAATTTTAGGGACAATCTTAGCATGCCAAAGTTTTTTCCATGTGATATTAGCAAGAGAATCAGCAAATTCAATAGAGTTCTTAGCCTGTTGATAAAGAAACATGTAAGCAAACCAAACAGAAATAGAACCTTTTGGGTCAAAATGCCAAATAATTCTGTTTGGAGTTATTGGAGCCCCTAAAGAAATCCTCTCGATTCTTTCCCTATCAATGGGATTAAACATACGACATAACAAATTAGAATTCCACCTGTGTTGAGAAGGAATTATTCAATCTGTTATAAAAAAAAATCACAATTTTCAGGCCGAACAGTAAAGACTTTAAAATCAGGGGACTCCAGAATCCACCTATCTTCCCCTATTAAAACATCCCTCCCATTACCAATATTGAAACGAAAACCTAGCAATAGTATGTCCTTAACTTTTATCAAGCTAGACCAGCCCCAAGATGGTCTAGCTCCAAGCTTAGCATTTAAAAACGATAAATGAGGAAAATAAATATTTTTTAGCATACGAGCCCATAAAGAGTGTGGGGAATTCAAAATCCTCCAAACTAGTTTGGCGATCAAGGTAGAATTAAATTTATCGAAATCTTTAAAACCCAATCCCCTTTGAAATTTAGACTTAGTAACAAAACTTTGTTTAATTAAATGAAGACTTCTTTTAACATGATTACTTCCCCACCAAAAATTAGAAAGCAAGGAGTTCAATTATTGACATAATCCTATAGGAAATTTAAAGCAAGACATTGTATAAGATGGTAAAGCTGTAAGAACATCTTTAATTAACACTTCATGACCAACTGGAGACAAGAATTTATGACACCAATTTTATGTTTTCTGAATGATCCTCTCCTTAATAAAATTTAAAGCACTTTTTTTTAACGTTCCTAAAATGTAGGCAATCCCAGGTATTTATCAGTACCCCTTGCTTGATTAATACCAAAAAACTCAGATAAAGAGTTCTGCATCTGTGTAGAAGTATGCAGACTAAAACAAACACTAGATTTTTCAAAATTAATTCTTTGTCCAGAAGCAGCACAATACCTATCAAAAATGGCTTTGATATTATGCATTTCATCCATCTCCACTCTACCAAAAACTAGTGTATCATCGGCAAATAATAGACGAGTTAAAGGTTCACACCACCGATTAAATTTAAACCCCTTAATAAAACTATTCATAAGAGCATTAGATAGAGCCAAAGCTAGAACATTAGACACCAAAATAAACAAATAGGGAGAGAGAGGATCTCCCTATTGTAAGCCCCTTGATGGATTAAAAGACTGAGAAGGATAACCATTAATCAATATGGAATAAGAAACCGTAAAAACACACTGCATAATCAACTAAACAAAATGAGGGTGAAATCCCATCTTTAAAAGGAGCTTTTCCAAAAATACTCATTCTACTTGATCATATGCCTTGCACATATCAAATTTAAGTGCAAAATGAAAAGAATGCCAACTAGTTGAATTTTTTAGAGCATGAAAAACCTCATGAGCTAGCAAGAGATTATCATGAATTTGTCTCCCAAGCACAAATGTCGTTTGACATTCATGAACCCAACTATTCAAAAATGGCTTAATTCTATTCACTAATATTTTAGAAATAATTTTATATATAAAGTTACATAAACTAATTGGCCTGAAATGCTTGATATCAACTGGATTAGCAATTTTTGGAATCAAGACTATATAAGTCTTATTCCAAGCTTTTAGCAAATAGCCATTAGAAAAGAACCTCCTAATATCATTACTAACAGAAGGATCGACAATATGCCAAAATTTTTAATAGAAAATGCCAAAAAAACCATCCGGACCTGAGGCCTTTAAAGCTCTTAACTTAAACACAACGCTCCTAACTTCCTCATCAAGAACAGGCCTTAAAAGCTAATTATTAATATCAGCACTAACCATATTAGGAACATTACTCAGTACTAGAAGTATTAGACCCCTCAAAAAGCTTGAAATACAAATTTAAAATTTCAATTTTAATGGCATTTTGATTATGCAACCACCTACTATTTCTAATCTTTAAAATCTTATTCACTTGGCGTCTCTGAATACAAGATGCTTGAAAGAATTTAGAGTTCGTATCTCCATCTTGTATCCAAGATGGTCTGGATCTTTGATACCAAAAGGCTTATTCCTGACGGTAATAATGAAGTATTTGACAATTAAGATCATGTAAAATATTTTTATCAGTTTGAGATCGGCCATTAATATGAATGAAATCTATCTGCTCCTTAAGATTTTTAATTTTATTAGCAGAATTGCCAACTCTTTGCTTACTTCAATTTTTCAAACCTTCCCTACATTGCTTGAGTTTAGTATGAAATTTAAACATATCATACCCCATAACACCTATCCCCCAATTCTGCGCTATCATATCAGCATAATCATGAAATAAAAGCCACTTATATTCAAAACGAAATAGAGGAGACCTCTTAGCTAAACAGTCATCTAGACAAAGAATAATTGGTTTATGATAAGAACCAAGCAATTTTTCATGTATTAGCACGATATTAGGAAACAGTGATAACCACGAAAAATTTGCATAGGCATGATCCAAACGTTGAGTAATAAACACATCCCCACTTTGTCTATTGGTCCAAGTAAATCGGTCCCCTTGAAACTTATTTCGGCAAGATCATTATTATAAACAAAGTCCCTAAAACTTTGATTTTGCTTAGGATCCACAGCAAAACCACCCATTTTATTATAGCTGTAGATAACATTGCTAAAATCACCTAAACATATCCAGGTTTAGAAATAGAAGGAGCAAGAGAGTTGGCAAATTGCTAAAAAGCATCTCGAGCAGATTGACAGGGAGGTCCATACATGAAAGTTAAAACTAAATCACCTAAAATTTGATCATTCACCGATATATGAATAAAATTTGGAGAAAAGTTTAATACATGAACCTGAGTAGTATGATGCCACCGGAGAGCTAGGCCTCTCGATCTGCCTTGAGGATTGACATACAAGCCAGAATCCCAACCAAGTTAATGTTGCTTCTTTCGCATAAAACTCTCAACATTCCAAGTCTCCATAAGAAAAACAATACTTGGACGATAATAAAAACACATATGCTTCATAAATCGAACTGTCAAGGCACACCCAAAACCTTGACAGTTCCAAGCTAAAACTGTCATGGCTGTAAGGAAACTTTGAAACTTCAGAGACTAAGTGCTAAAAGCAAAATTAAACTGATCAAAGTCAAAATTGTCGGTGAAAGGGAAGAGAAAATACACTAACAGAACCAGATTGAAAGCTATAATTATCAAAGAAAGGAAATTGAAAATGTAAAAAAGTGAATAAGGACGAACCCTAGAAAAACTCCACAATGAGAGGGGAAAGCTCTACGGAGAGAGAGTTGGCAATGCACCCTTTAAAGCGACGGCTCAATCTTAAAGGTATAAGTTAATAAAATAATTAGTGTTTAATAAATGAGTAACTTTATAATGATAGTGCATAGTCTTGGTTTGATATAATTATTGTTATTTTGGCCAATTACATACTTGGCCCCTTGAACTTGGAGTGAAAAATCCATTGGCTCTTTGTACTTAAAATTTGACCTTATAGACACATCAACTTGTAAAATTTGACCTTATAGACACCTCTGTACTGATAGTGATGACACACGCTCCAACTGAGATTTTGGCTCAATTTGCTTTTTATTGACAAATTTCTTTTTAGTTCTTGAATTTATATTTAAAGTTCAAATAATGTCAAATTGACTATTGTACACAAAAAAAAAATTATTTAGACATATACTTTCTAGTTCAATTAACTTTATAATCTACTAAAAAGTAAAAGTATTATTTACAACATTTTACAAATAAATAAGTTATTTTAAAATAAAATCAAAATAACTTAAAAATTAAAAATAATATTTATAAAATCATAAAAAAATTCATATTACAAAAATAATAAATTTATAAAATATCATGAATTCTACATTATAAATTGTAAAAATTTAAAATTAATAATAAAATAACTAACAAAGGTTGATTAAATCGACATTATTCAAAACTATACGTATAAATAAAATATTTTAAATTTTAAATAAAATAAGTAAATATTATAAAGTCATATTGACAATTTATAACTCAAATTTAATTAATTACTATAAATAAAAATACTTTTAAATTTTTAATTTCTCTTAATTAAGTTAATAACCTAAAAATGATAATTATTAATTTGACTGAATGATTATTTATTGATAATTTATTTTGTTATTTACTTATGTAGAACTGGTATATCTCATATTAAACTATTTATAATCTAATAATTTTTAAATAATAACTACAAATAAGAAAATCAGAGTGATAATATTTGAAGGCTACATTATATTTATAAATATTATAAACTTTATACTTTAAATTATAAAATTTTAAAAATGAACCAAATAATCAATAAAATTATTTATAAAAATATAAGTTTTATTTTATTTTTAAATATACATTATTCAAGTCTGTGCATGTAAATAAAATATTTTTAATTTTAAAATTAAATATCTAAATATTAAAAAATTTAAAATAGATTTGTCATTCTAATTTCAATATAATCATAATACATAAGTGTAAATAAATAATTAATATTAATAATAATTATGCCTTAAAATAATACAAGAATGTTCAAAAAATGAAAGGATCAAAATGATAATTATAAGAATTATGAGGATCAAAAGATTTTTTTTTTTTTAGTTAAGCAGCGTAGAGCAAAAGATGTAGGTATTTAAAGAATACAAATTTACAAGTTGAGATGTCTATAAGGTCAAATTTTACAAATTAAGTTGTCTATAAGGTCAAACCTTAAGTACAGGAAGCCAATGGATTTTTCATTATAAGTTCAGGGAGTTAGGTATGTTTTTGGCCTTGTTATTTTAGTAGATATTAAGTTGAACTGTAAGTTTCTAGCTAATAATTTTGTAGATATTCAGTCGAACCTTAAGTTTCTAGCAAATATTTTTTAATATAAAAAATGAACATTATTAGGTATAATAAGTAAATAATAATAGGAATGTAAATAAAAATTATTTAAATTGTGAAATAGACAATGAAGTGTAAATAAAAATTATATATATTTAGTTATATTTTTTGTTTAATAATATAAATTATTAGATATTTAAATACTAAATGGATATAGAAAATTATAAATTAAATTATAAAATTTATTCAATATAGGTAAAAGAATGTAGTATTCATAAATAAAAAAACAACATAATTTTTTTCAAAACTACATAGTTTTGGTAAGAAAACTACCAACTATGTAGTTTTGGCAGACAAAAACCCTCTACCCTAAATATCCATCTCTTCCCTTCTCAGCCTTGTTTACAATCTTCTTTGATCTTCTTTCCTTTTATGTTTTGACCATCACTTTTGGTTGATGATCAAGATCAAGGTGTTTGCTTTGTGTTTATGATTGTGCTTGTGATCATTTAATAATATTTCTTGTTTGTTTTACGTGTTAATTGCATTTGTTTTTGTTTAATTGGTGTTGATCTTTGATTTGGGTTCTTTTATTTGTGTTGATCTTTGATTTGGTTTGATTGTGCGCTCCTATGTGTTTGATATTAATATATTAATGTGATTACTCTTTGTTTTTCTTATTTTGGTTCTTTGATGATGATTATATATTAATTTTAAGTCCTAATTTGTGTTTATTATGGATTGTATGGTCGTGTCAAGTGACTATTGTTGGTTGATATAGCACTTCTAAAGGGCAAATTCTTGTTGATTGTGTGTCTATATGATTTCTAAGCAAACTATTTATGACCAATCTCTTATTGATTGTTACTACTAACCTCTTTTCCCTTGTCTTATGATTATTATTGATTATCCAACTTTTTTGTTTGCATTATTGCATTTTCATGCATTCATATGTCTTTATGCATGTATTCATTTTTAGATCCTCTAAATGTATACTTGCATGCACATCGGCTTGCATCACTATCATTCTTGCATGAATTTTGGAATTGCATCACGTTGCATGCATCCCGGCTTGCATCATGCATCATCTTTATATGCACCCCTAATTTATTTAATGCTTGTGCGAATCATACATTTACATTAGCATCATCCATTACATTTTATATATACCTTATTATCCAATCTCAAAGCTCTCAATCTCTCAATCTATTAACACTACCAACTCTACTAATCTCTACTAACATCTAACATTTATTTTTATTGTCATTTACTTTTCAAGCACTTATATTTATTGTTCATTTTTATGTACTATTCATGATCATCAATACTCAATCAATATCTATATTATACATATATATGTATATATTATATATTGCTATATCTATACTATATATTGTGTATATTATTTATATCTATATCATATATCTATACATAATACTATACAATTTATGTACATATTATTATTAAATATGCTATTATCTACTAATTCTCAATCTTTCAAACTTATTCTCTTTATATTTTGTGTTTTATTTATTATCCATTTACTTTTATTATTCTCTTTATATTTCATGTTTATAATATTATCTCATCTCAATTCCTATTCTCACCTCACTCTTATTTTTTTTATTTCATTTTATTATTTATTTTATGAATATAATATATATTTGCTTATTTTCTTTATCATTTCCATATATGTTGCTCTACTCTAATCTTTTTCTTATTTTTATTCATATTTTGCCATTTATTTTATGGTCCTAACATTATTAATCACTTCATTACATGGCTTATATTTGCTATTTATTTTCTCTACTTTTTTGAGAATTTAATAACCTAAAACACACACACACAGCTCAGTGACACCACACGCCATCTAACAAAACCATGGCAATTTTGTTAAACGCGGAATGGTATATATGCTACACACACACATTCTAAGTTAACGATGTGGGATCCAAGATCAGAGAATTTATTTTCTCTACTTATAATCTTATTTTTCATTTTTTTTAAGTTTATTTGTGTATTATTACTAATCTTGATTAATTGATTTTGTCCTTGTTTATTTAATGTGATTATTTATGGGACTTCTACTCAAAACTTTTTTCTTTAACTCTTAAAATCAATTCTTTTTTTTAATGATATTTATAAACCATTTATTTTTCATTTTCTTTGTTTCAAATTTCTTTTTATGATCTTCCATATTTATGAGGTATTATATATAAATTATTTTTGTTCTAATATAATTTTCTTCTCATATATTGATACGAACCCTACCTATAACAGAGATAGAATGCGCATCCAACTTTGAATATTAGCTCAAGATCATCAAGAAAAGGTGGTGTTGATGGAACTAGACTCCTTGCTTATTAATTGAAGCAAAATACCTAGTTATTAAAAGATGAACAATCACACAATTCTAAGTCTAATCTAACCTAGCAATTGTAGTGAAAGGTAAAAGTGAAACAATTTAAGTAAACTTGCAAAGTTTTAAAAGAACAAAGTTAAGGGAAAACCTCACTTTATTGAATAAAAATTCATTTTTCAATTTATGCCTAGGTTTGGCCAAAAATACAAATACATATACAGGTGAATAAATCTCTTTCCCACTATTATATGGTATCTTTATTTTTGAGGGAAGAAATTTACCCTAGATAATCCTTCCTAAATTAGATCAAAGTTAAGAATATAAAATATAAAAATTTTCCTATTAACCTAGCATTAAATAGGAAGATACAAAAATCCTAATACAACTTGGATTCCTTATTTGACTTGAACTTGACTTGTTGACTTGGAATATTCTTGAGTCCTCTAGAATCTTTCTTATTGACTTTAAAATAAAAAATTGACTCAAATTTTTTCCAATTCAAGCTAATTAATTTTAGAATAGGAAATTAAACTAATTAACTTGAATTATTCATCATGCAACTCCAAACTCGCACTTGCGGTTGAATTCATAAACTTACTTGTAATATGAAGGACAAACAATTTAATGCTTGTTTAAACTTCTTTGTCCTTGATCTTGTCATTGGTCCCTCATAATGCAATGGATCACTTGGTTTGGTGTGCTTGCTTTGCTTGGTTGCATCATATATTATTTTTATTTCATTTTATGATTCCATTTATGCAGTTTTTCTTCATTTTGTGTTAATTATATTTAAATACATTTTTATCTCTTTTTCTCTACTCTTATCTAAATTCATATTTTAATTATTTAATATTTCCTTTCTCATTAATTTATTACATTGTAAATTGTCTTTTATTTTATTCTTTTGGTGAATATGAGTTATGTGCATATTGTGTGTCATTTTCTCTTTTATATGTTTTTACACTTGATGTTTGATTCAATCAAAACTCAATATCTCTAAACATTCTCTTCGAAGAAATTTCTCTTTTTGATAGTTATTGGAATCACGAAAAGGCAATAGTTTATGGTATGAATTAAATCCATCCAAGGTACAAAACTAATATTTTGAGGCATAACTTGATGGATTACTCATATTATAAATTAAATGTTTTATCATGTCCAAATAATTATTATGAATTTCATCATTTTCTTAAATTTTATTTTTACTATATACATTATATTTTTATTTAACTCTGTAACTTTTTCCATCCTTCTTTACATTTAAAAGTTCTTTTTTCAAATATTTTAACTTCTTTAAATGAATGGCCTCAAATCTCGATAAATAAGAACAACATAGAAGTGGAGGAACCTACTTGAGTGCTTGCCTTTCTAACTTTCATTCTCTTTATTTTTGTTTAATTTAATTTCTTTTATATATGATTAGAATTGCATGCTTAGGATTATTCATGACATGATCATGCAATGATAATTCCATTATGCCATCATGATTGTCATGCCATGAATATGTATATCATGCTAGTTTAACATATGCCATGATTTATGCATTATGCCATGTTAGTCATACATTATATTTACCATGTTCATGCGTTATGCCATGTTTGTCATACATTATATTTATCATGTTCATGCATTATATTATGTTCATAAAACATATATATCATATTCATGCATTATACTATGTTTATGCATATTATATATTGTTATGTGCTTGAATGTATATATTGTGTTTGCATTTACATGTAGAAGTTGATCCATAATAGTACATATTTCTTGGAAGTACTGTATAAAACTAGTAAGGTCGGCCCTGCTCAGCACCTGGGCAGTATGGAGATGCCTTTACTAATATCGACATCCGAACCTAATGCTTTATCCAATGGGAAAATGCAGTTGCCTAAATTCCTAATCGGACAATTTCTCGGGTGATATCGAGTGGCGACTCCCTGTTTCTCCTAGTTGGATGAAGGATTATAAGTGCATTTATGTCATCCCTAATCTCTTTCAGTACTCCGTTCACTGACCCTCTATTTTCTCATAATAAGAAAAAGGTTTGTGATCCAAAGAGTATCGAGTCGGACTTGCTGGTGTTAATAACTACTATAAATTGAGTGTATGCATAAAAGTACATGCACAACCACATATCTTAATTACAAAATGAGATTTCTGTTTACGCTAAAACTTCTTTTAGAAATGAGATTTCTGTATACAGTACAAATGTTTATTTAATAGAATATAAAAAATATAAGTTAGTTTATTATATTCATAAAAGTACGTGTCTAACCACAATTACCCTTTAGGCGTGGAGATTTCTGGTTAACTAAAAGTTTGGGTATACTTTATACATTTATTTGTTATATTTAAAAAAGTATGTGTATACCCACAAATATCATATAAGAATTAAGATTTCTGTTAAATTTCAAAAAAGTTATTTTGTTTTTTTTTTATCTATAAACGTATGTGTTATATATATACAGCAATCTCATTTTCGCAATGAGTCAACAACAAAAGTGCTACTATGAACTGATTGTATGCATAAAAGTATGTGTATAACCACAAATCTCAATTACGAAACAAGATTTTTGTTTACACTAAAATCTCATAGAAATAAGATTTTTGTATACAATACAAATATTTCTTTAATAGAATATAATAAATATATATTATTTTATTGTATTCATATAAGTACGTGTCCAACCACAATTCTCCTTTATGCATGGAGAGTTCTGGATAATAAAGCATGTGTATACTTTATACATTTATTTATTATATCTAAAAAAGCATGTGTATACCTACAAGTTTCATTTAGAAATTGAGATTTCTATTAAATTAAAATGTTATTTTTTTTTATCTATAAACATATGTGTTGTTTATGAACAAAAATCTCATTTTATAAATAAGAGTTATGTTTCAACAACAAAAGTGCAACTATTACACGACTGTATGCATAAAAGTACGTGTACAAACATAAATCTTTTTTAGGAAATAAGATTTCTGTATACACTAAATTCTCATTTTAAAAATGATTTTTCTATATACAATACAAATGTTTCTTTAATAAAATATAATAAATATAAGTTATTTTATTATATTCATAAAAGTATATGTCTAACTACAATTTTCCTTTAGGCATGAAGATTTTTGGTTGGGTAAAAGTATGTGTATAGTTTTTACATTTAATTATTATATCTAAAAAAGTATGTGTATACCCACAAATCTCATATAGGAATTGAGATTTCTGTTAAATTAAAAAGTTATTTTGTTTTTTATCTATAAATATATGTGCTATATACGTACAAAAATCTCATTTTATAAATGAGAGTTCTATTTCAACTATAAAAGTGCTACTATGAATTGATTATATTCATAAAAGTACGTGTACAACCACAAATCTCAATTACGAAATAAGATTTTTGTTTACACTAAAATCTCATTTTATAAATGAGATTCTATACAGTACAAATGTTTCTTTAATATAATATGATAAATATAAGTTATTTTATTGTATTCATAAAAGTACGTATCTAACCAGAATTCTCCTTCAGGCATAGAGATTTCTAGTTAACAAAAAGTATATATATACTTTATACATTTATTTTAGTATACATAAAAAAACTATGTGTATACCCACAAATCTCATATATGAATTGAGATTTCTGGTTCAAAAAAAGTTAACCTTAGCCATCACATATTGAAGTCTTCTTTAATCTCATCTTTGGATTGTCAATGTCATATGTCAAGTCATATAATGGTTCACCTATAAATATCATATCAAGCAATATCACTTTGTCATTCCTTTGGTACACATTAGATAAAAAAATATGTTATAAAAGAAAACAAGCGCCAAACTATTCTGAAGGTAAATGTCATTTCGGTTTTTTAAGTAGTGTTGAACTAAGTTTATTTTACTAGACTATTTAAGCATTTATGAATCATATTGTAATAGTTAATGGATATTATTTTTTATTTGTGTGAATTTAATAGTTATATCGTTAATTTTTTTCATTTATTTTCAGATGATGAATATAAAAGAGCATATTATGACTTTCTTCAGTTAACAAAAAGAATTAAAAGAGAAGTTTATTATTTGTTTGAGGACATTTCAAACTTATTACGTTATGAAGATTGTAACTTCATATGGTACTCAGATCCACGACTTGAATGCTTAAACCAAATAGCTATTGATGAGAAAGTAAATGTTTTTGAAGAGAAAATATTTGCAAGATATTTTAAAGAATCTTCTCCTGATAGTAGAAATTATGCTCCACCCTTTTAAGCTATTTTATGTGTATTTGTAGTTAATTATACATTATTTAGTGTACAATTATTTACTCTATAAGTACTTCATGTTCAATTACATTATTAATATATTAAAATAATGTAGAAAAGCAAATTATATATTTTTTTTGCTTTAAAAAAGTAACCAAATATACTTAATTACTAAAATTATAATTTCAAATGACGCCTATACCATATGGAATGTATGTATTCAAATATAAGATACACGTTATCTTAATATAACTTCCAGAACATGAACTTCCACAAAATTCATAATATTTATTAGAATAATAGTCACTGCTTATTTTAATATGCATAAAAATCATTGCAATCAATAATTGACATAGGACCTACTAAATAACGAATGTCCTCACATGTCTTTATAAAATAGTTCACGATTGCAGTGCATAATGTATCAATTTTTTCAGCTAATTTAATAGCTCATATGTAATACCCTGACATTTTAATTAAATTTATTAAATTAAAATATAGGATTTGCAGTGTTAATAAAACTACATTATTTTAATTATTTTACTTGGTAAAGATACAATTGTTTAGTTATATTAAATAAGATTTTAACCTCTTAAACGTACTAGTTAGTGTATTTTAAAATACATTTTATTATTAGATAACTTATGTTAAAAATATATATATATAATATTTTAAAGGTAATGAGTTGTACATTAACTTATTTTATTTTGCTAGTATACATATACAAGTGTATATATATATATATATATGTGTGTGTGTGTATGTGTATTATATATGTATATACATGTACACTTTATTTTGTGTGGAGGAGATTTAAAGAAATAATTTTATTATTATTATTAAAAAAAAAACAAAAACAAAACACTCATTCCTCATTTTTTTTTCTCTCACCCGACATACCCTTTCCCCTCTACTTTTCTTCCTTTTCTTCTTCTTTTTCTTCTTCTCCTTCTTGCTGGACAGCCCACTATTGCAGCACCAGGCCACCACCAAGCTCACCTCCTCCTCCTCTTCTCCCTCCCGAAGCAAGCTGTAGCAGCCCCCTTCTTTCCCCTGCATTTCTGTCAGCTTTTGAACATCAGGGCAGCAACATTTTGGCTCCATTGCTGGCCATTTTTTAGCAGCAAATCATCTTCTTTTCCTTAGCTTTAAGTCTTCTTAAGGTTAGTTAATCTATCAACTCTCATTCTAGCTTATTTTGGGTAGTTAGTTAGCTAGTTGTTAGT
>CATIWK010164516.1:0-48921 GCA_949634005.1 Mallotus japonicus
AGTACTCTTACCAAAATTGCTCAGAGGTGGTTTCACCAACTTCCAAAGAATTCTATTTCATCTTTTGAGGAACTCGTGGAAAAGTTTAGAACTTAGTTTATCACCAACGTCCCTCTTGCTAAGAGCATCCATGACCTCCGAACATGCAAACAGGAAGTCAATGAAACATTAATAAGCTACTTGGACAGATTTAACAAAGTGGCTATGCAGATTGAAAACCTAAGTGATGAGGTGGCCATAGAGGCAATGAAGAATGGAACTCGATTGGGAAAGCTCAAAGATAAGATTCTGACAAAAGAACCGCACACCTTTTCAGAGGTTATGTCTATAGCCATAAATTTTATCAAAATGGATGAAGATAGAAGACTAAGGAAAGAGGATGAAAAGCCATCTTTCAAGAAAAATGAAAAAATGGATACTAGAAGGCCTGTAGTTCCTCGAAATAACTTCAGAAGCATGCCAGAGAGCTATAGAAGGGAAACTGAAAGGTTCACGCCATCAAACACCAACAGGTCACGAATCCTCGTGTGGGTCAGATAGAATGGAGTGGATATAACACCAGCTAGAAGATTGAGTCCTTCCAAAAAAAGAATACCGGACAAAAGGAAATATTGTCAATATCACCGAGATTTCGGACATGAAATAGACTCATGCAGGGAGCTTGCAGTTGCAATTGAAGAACTGATCAAGAATGGGAAGCTTAAAAGATTTACCAGGAATGGAGATCCCTATGACCGGGAGGATGATAAACCAGAAGCAAAAAAAACTCGGAATGAAGTGGCAGGTGTTATTAATATGATCATTGGAGGAGAAATGTCTGCTGAGAAGAGGCTCAAAAGGCCCTGGAGGGAAAACCGAGCTTCTAATCATAGGCCCACCATCAAATTTGGGCCTGAGGATGGAAAGCATGCTCAGCATCCTCACAATGATGCCTTGGTAATAGAAGCATATATCTAGAACTATCTAGTCAAGAGACTCTTGATTGATGATGGGAGTGCCATCAATGCGCTTTCATAGAATACATACAAAGCAGTGGAAGGATCAATCACTGACCTCAAACTTATTAAAAACCCCATCACAAGCTTCTATGGAGGAACAACACAACCAATAAGAGTGGTGGAACTGGCAATAGAATTTGGAAATCGAGAAACTGGAGACATAAAAGCAACCAAATCACTATTTAATATAGTAGATCTTCCTCTCACATACAATGGGATCATCGGAAGACCGATCTTATATGAGATTAATGCAGCCACAAGTATTAGGAGATTAACCATGAAGATACCCTTGGAAGACAGAGTAATAACAATCCTCGGAGATCAGTCAATGGCCAGACAATGTTATCAACTAGCTGTCAAACCCCAGACAGAAGCATTCCCCCTAGAGTCGCTAGAGACAGAAAAGCAAGGCACTAGCCCAGAGCCAGTTGATCAAGTCCAAACTCTACAGATAGCTGAAAGTAAAACAGTCAGAATTGATGGAGAACTCAGTGAGGAAATCAAATTAAGAATAAGCAACATCCTAAGCAAACACTCAAGCGGCTTTGCTTCACAAGCATCTAAGATTGTGGGAGTAGATCCTCGGATTGCATCATACAGCTTGAACGTCAATCCAGGAGTCAAACCTGTAATTCAAAAGAAGAGAAAATTTGCTTATGAAAGGCATAAGGTGATCACGGAAGAAACAAAGAAGTTACTCAATGCTGGGTTTATCAAAGAAGTTACACAACCAGAATGGGTAGCTAATATGGTATTAGTCAAGAAAGCTAATGGGAAGTATCGGATGTGCGTTGACTACACAGATCTCAATAAAGCTTGTCCTAAAGACAGTTATCCATTACCAATAATTGATCAATTGGTAGATTCAATAGCCTGTCATAACTTGTACAGTTTTATTGATGCTGCTCAGGGATACCACCAGATTCTAATGAAAAGGAGGATCAAGAAAAGACATCCTTCATTACTCATGAGGGACTCTATTGCTATAAAGTCATGCCCTTTGGGCTAAAAAATGCTAGGACAACCTACCAAAGACTAATGAACCACGTTTTCCAAGATCAGATTGGGCAAAATGTGGAGGTATATATAGATGACATCATCGTTAAAAGCCAGAAGGCAGAAGAGCATGTTAAGGATCTTGATCAAATCCTTCATTTCCTCGATCAATACCACATCAAGCTAAACTCGGATAAGTGTGTCTTCGGAGTTAAAGCAGGCAAATTCTTAGGATTCATGATTTCACATAGAGGAATTGAGGCAAACCCAGAAAAGATGGAAGCCATTCTCAACATGAAAACTCCTAAAACATTAAATGAACTCCAGAAGCTTAATGGCAGGATTACAGCTCTTGGGAGATTCATCTCATGCTCAGCCAAAAAATGGAGCTTTAAAAAATTTCAAAAAGATCGAATGGGATAATGAATGCCAGGAAGCATTTGAAGAGATTAAAAAGTTTTTATCTTCACCATCATTACTCAGCAGGCAAATCCTAGAGGATGTTTTGTATTTATATCTCTCTATAGGGCGTGATTCTATTGCTTCAATACTGGGTCGAGAAGAAGGGAACCAATAAAATCCAATTTACTATGTCAGTAAGATTCTTAGAGGCTCGGAAGTCCGTTATCCCAAGCTAGACAAGCTTGCCATGATGGTAGTACATACATCCAAGAAACTCAGACAATATTTTCAGGCACATTCAATAGTGGTCAAAATAAATTTCCCTTTGAGGAAAATTCTCTAAAGACCTGAAACCTCAGGATGCCTTGTCCAATGGCCAGTTCAGCTAGGAGAATTTGACATCAATTATGAGCCTCGACAGCAGATAAAAGCTTAAGCATTAGCAGATTTCGTTCAGGAAATGATAATCGAAGAGGCAGCCCCAATCTCTTACCCGGAGTGGAAGTTATACATTTTGATGGAGCATCTGGAGCCTAAGGATCAGGGGTTGGTATTATTCTCATTGGACCAGGCAAGCTCATAATCAAATATGCAGTCCAAATCAAATACAATGCCATAAATAATGCAGCTGAGTATGAAGCACTGCTTATTGGGCTTAAATTGGCTATAGAGGTCAGGGCGGAGCATCTCAAGGTTTACTCTGACTCTCAACTAGTGGTCAACCAGGTGAAGGGAATGTACCAAGTCAAGGAGTCGAGCATGATCAAGTACGTGGAAAAGGTAAGACGACTCCTAAAGAAGCTCGAGCAGGAAGGGGGACAATGGGAAATATTACAAATTCCCAGAAGTAAAAATACAGAAGTTGACCTTCTAGCTAAATTAGCATCAGAGATTAACCAACTATTCAATGAGCTTGAGTTAACCGAGCAACTCATCAAACCAAGCATTGAAGAAATAGAATTGATGAATACTCAAGAAACATCAGAGTGGATGAAACCTATTATTCAATACTTGGAACATGGTACTCTGCCAGAGGACAAGCTCAAAGCTCGAAAGCTAAAAGTTAGAGCTGCACACTATTCTATGTATAATGGGAAACTCTATAAAAGGTCATTATCTCACCCTTGGTCAAAATGTGTATCCCTAGAAGAAGGAAATTACATACTTCGAGAAATTCATGAAGGGATATGTAGAGCTCATGAGGCCTAAAGCTCATTAGTCCGGAAAGCACTGTGACAAGGCTATTAATGGCCAAACATGACCAAAGATGCATCACAACTGGTATAAAAATGCTCTAAGTATCAGCAGTTCGCTCGTTTGATTTACAAGCCTTCCAATACTCAGCACCCAATTGGAAGCCCATGGCCCTTTGCTATTTGGGGAACAGACATCTTGGGACCATTCCCAGTCTCCACATCCCAAAAGAAGTTCTTAATTGTAGCTATTGGTCACTTCACCAAATGGGGGAAGTGGAAGCAGTCCTAACAATCACAGAAGCACGGATTCAGCATTTCTTTTGGAAGGAAGTGATCTGCAGATTTGGCATATCTCATACTTTGATCACAGATAATGGAAAATAGTTTGATAATGAGAATTTCAAGACATTTTACTCAGATTTAGGAATCAACCTCAGATTCACCTCAGTAGCTCATCCACAGATAAATGGACAGACAGAGGTTACTAATCGCATCATCATGCAAGGCTTGAAGAAGAGACTAGACGAAAAGAAAGGAAATTGGGTGAAAGAACTCAACAACGTCATTTGGGCATACAGAACAACACCTAAAAGCTCAATAGAGGAGACACCTTTCAGATTGACATACGGAATGGATGCTATAATACCAGTAGAAATTGGATCAACAAGCTACGGAGTAACTGGAGAATTAAACACAGACATCAACAATCTAAATGTTCGGATATGCTTAGACTTACTTGAGGAATGGAGAGAACAAGAATTTATTATTTCAGAAGCTCAAAGATTAAGGGTTGTTGGATACCACAACAAGCATACGCGACCAAGGCAATTCAGAATTGGAGATTTAGTACAAAGAAGAGCGGATATTAGCAAAGGCAATTCCGGAACTGGAAAGCTCAGACCTAACTGGGAAGGTCCTTACCAAGTCATAGAAAAAACTTCAAAGGGCGCATATAAAATACAAGATATGCTGGGAAAAGAGTTACTTAGATATTGGAATTCAGATAGTCTAAGAAAGTATTATCAGTAGAAAATTGTACTTAAAAAAAGTATACGTTCTGAGATAATAAAAGTACTTCTTCTATTAATGAAAGTCTTTACAAAAAAAAAAAAGAGGAACAATACATTAAAACATTTGTCCCAGAGACGGGCAAAGAACTCTCTAAAGGAGGAAGGTTAACATTCTCAGGCAACTGATCCTCAGAAGAAGTTCCAACAGTAGTAGCTCCAGGGACTAAGTTCTCTTTGGTACTCACAGGATCTGTGGATGGCTCAACCCCAGATTTCTCAGCAATAACAGCAGTGGTTTTCTTCTTTAAAGCAATTGGCTTCTTTCGTTATTTAGGAGCAGACTCCCTTGCCGCTTCTTCCTCGGCAGCTAGCTTCGCCAAGTCATTAAAAGTCAGCTTCTCTAATTCAGAAAAGTCCAGATCACTGTGTTGAGCAAGTAATACTTTTCAGGATTCAGCCTTGAATGCATTTATAAATCCCTTCACCATCTTCTGATAAGACTTCAACTCATCAGTCCGAGCCTGCTTCTCTTCAGCCAGCTTCTTCTTCAGATCAATTAGCTCGGTGTCTTGCCTCTCAATCTTCTCAAAGAGCTGAGCTTGTGAATGCTCCAGCTCTTGGATTTTCTTATTCCCAGCCTCAACTTCAAACTTAGCTTTGGCTTGCTCCGTTTCAGCAAACTCCAAAGCTTTCTTGCCTACATTTAATCTCTTCTCATACCCAAGAGCAATGGAGCTCAGCTTTTCCTCTTTCAGGTTGTTCTCACTCTTTAGAAAGAATTGGTTGTCCTTCTATAACAGCAATCCTTGAGTAAGCTGAAAAAGGAGAAAGCTCAGAAACCTTTTAGCTATCAGAATTACAATACAAAAGTAAAGACAATACCTCCAGAGTGTGAGCAATTAAAGCTTTGGGAAGCTCATCTTGGTCAATCACCATCCACCGGTGAATATCCTGTGGAAGACGCAAGGACTCAGTATATTGATCTCGGACCTGTGTGTTTTGGGAAATGCTCGGAGGAGTAGTTTTTTCAATTATCCATTTCCTCATGTCTGAGCATCCAGGAATCCGAGGACTTTTGACAAAAAGCCCGGAGCCCTCTATCACCTCCTCTTCATCAGCAGTCTCATCTCGAGCCCGTTTCCTCGATAAGTTAGCAGGCGGTCCTTCAGATTAACCTGAGACCAAATTTTCAGCAACAGTGGCAGAGGCATTGAAGATAACCTGGGGTTCTTCCTCAATCAGAGTCAGGTCAGTAACTTCCAGCTATTGTTCTTGAGCATCAATGAGCTCATCATCTGATAAATCCATCTCGTCCGCAAATTTCAAATAGCCAGCCATCTACAAATAAAAGAAACACAAAGATCAGAAAAGTACCCCACAAAGATCAGAACGTACCATCATTGCTCATCCGCGGAATGCCTAGATATTTTCTCTGGATATAACGCTGCGAGAATGTCACAGCAGATATACTCTCCATTATGCTCCGCTCGTGCAGAGCCTTTATTACATTGGCTTCCTCATCCGAAAATCTCGTGGATCTCGGTACCCAGGAGCACTCTTCCACCAATTGGTGCCGGACATCAATGAAATCCGTTGGATGCTCGACTATGAAGAATTGATGCCTCCAGGTTTTAGGCAAATCATGCAATTTTAAAAAGAGGCTATGCCCGACAGAGAGAATGTCAATTCTCCCGTCTTCTTCACTAAGCTATACATATACCGAAAATGTGATAAATCCGGAGATCTATCCATCCTATGCATTAATTCTATGTACCCAGTCAGGATACGGTAACTGTTAGGGTGCAGCTGCCCAGGAGCAACTAAGTAACGGTTTAAAAAAGCTCTAATAAATGGGTCTAAAGAAAACCTTAAACCACCCTCCATTTGATTAGCATACACCACTATTTTACTCATCTCAAACATAGGTGTATGCACTTTGAAATCCCTACTCACGGTATGCAATTTAAACTCTAGAGGAATATCAAAATGCCTTCTAAATCACTTCAACATACTGTTATCTACCCTAAATTCAAAGATATCAGATTTTACTTGCTCTCTTGGAGGCACATTACCTAGCAGCAATGAACAAATCAAGAGGAAAGTGGAAAGAAAGAAGCAAATCACCTTGACAAATGAAAACCCTGGTAATAAGTGCAGAAGCTACAATGATTATAAGCAAACTCATTTGCAGAAGAACCAAACTGCAGAACAATCTTAGTGGATGGAGAAAAGAGTGCATTTTTGCACCCTTCTCTCTCCTTTTTATATCCAACAAGTGGTTTCGTCAAAGACTTGAAATGCCCTCACTTCCAAGTTCTCCAAAGAATGTAAATGCAGGGGTAGAACAGTCATCTCACTTTGACATTAAGCAGGCCATCATTAGTGCAGTTATCCATGCATTATCTTGTCAGCAGTCATGACGCTCTATCTGCAAAACCGCCGTCACACGTCACTTGTTCTGATAACTGATCAGACACTGGCAGTTATGCAATATTCAAAATTCAAAATATCTCAAAAGCTGTGACACATGTCTGACTTCAGCTTTCTTAGATCTCGGATCATTCTGATTAAAGCCGAGCATCTCACTACGGGCTGAGTATACAGAAACTCGCCTTCTTGGGCCACAACTTTGTGCCGAGCATCTCACTAAGGGCCGAGTATATATAGAAACTCACATCCTCGAGTTGCTATGTTGCACCGAGAATCTTCAAGACAAGTATATATGGAAACTCACATCCTCGGGTCGCTATGTTGCACCGAGCATCTTCAAAACGAGTATATATGGAAACTCGCATCCTCGGGTCGCTATGTTGCATCGAGCATCTTTAAGATGAGTATATATGGAAACTCGCACTCTCTGGTCTCTATGTTGCATTGAAGTTAAAGTCTCGGGATGCCGAGCATCAAATTCCAGCAACTAACGCTGGTTCCCAGGTCGCTATGTTGCACTGGGGTTAATCAACTCGAAGTAGGCACCCTCATGTCACTTTGTTCACTGAGGTTTGGAAACTCGGTTTTAGTCATTATACACCGAGCATCTATAAGCCCAACTGACATTTCTCTGTTATTTTTCTTTACTTTCAGGAATTCAAAGACTCGGTACCGAGCATCATCAACAACTTGTGGCTGAGGCTGGCCACCTCACCAACACAGATCATCATTTTTTTTTTCAGTAATTTCGGACATAAATATCCTACTAGACTTGCGGGGGGAACTCTTGATACCCCACAGGTATATTCCTATTCAAACAATACTTTATTTTCCTATTGAGAATGTTACTTGTAGAACAAGGATGCCCAATCCAAATAAGAGAAGGAGTCCTTCTTTAGAAAGAATCCCGGATTAGGCAAGATACTCCCTAAATAGGAGAAAGTCCTACAAGTAAGAGGAATCTCATTTCTCCTAGGTTTGCATATTTCATTCTCTATAAATACCGCTCACTTCTCCCTCCATTATTCATTATATTCTTTAACTATTGCTCACTCTTTATCTCTCTAAATTCTTTCTCTACATTTTCTAACTTAGGCATCAGAGGGTTAATACTTTATTTTCCTATTGAGAATGTTACTTGTAGAACAAGGATGCCCAATCCAAATAAGAAAAGGAGTCCTTCTTTAGAAAGAATCCCGGATTAGGCAAGATACTCCCTAAATAGGAGAAAGTCCTACAAGTAAGAGGAATCCCATTTCTCCTAGGTTTGCATATTTCATTCTCTATAAATACCGCTCACTTCTCCCTCCATTATTCATTATATTCTTTAACTATTGCTCACTCTTTATCTCTCTAAATTCTCTCTCTACATTTTCTAACTTAGGCATCAGAAGGTTAATGGGGGAAACCCCACATCTCACCTTACTCTTTACTGATTGCTTGACCACAAGACTCGGAGATTCCGAAAATCAAGTTATCATTTTACAATTTAAATTTGAAATTGATTATTTTGTTTAGAACTAATATTTTTATTTTGGAGTTACATATCCGCTAATTTGTTTTGGAGTTTCATATCTGCTAATTTGTTTTATACTTTTACCATATGCAAGTCATGTTTATCTATGTAAATTTGTGTAGTGCTAACTTAACAACAATATGGAAAAAGAATATGCAAATATAAAAAATCTGTTATAGAGTAAACAATATTCGGTAATAAGCACTTTGACCAGTTGAAATTAATAAAATTAAAAAGAATATCACAATTTAAATTATTTTTAGGTATAATTAGAAAATATATTAAAAATACATTAATAAATAAAATAAAAATACGTATAAAATACACAATCAAAATTAAAAGGAAGTAAAATTTCATTTTCAACAAAATGGACAAGTTCTTATTTTTCAAGAGCTATTTAATTAATTCATCATTAACTTTTTGTTGATGAATTATTTTATTCTTTACAATTTCAAAATCATCAAATAGTAATATACATTAATTTAGAGCGATTTCATAACTAAATAAAATAAATAAAAAGACATCCTAAAAAATCTTAATTTAGAATGCACATGTTTTATTCTATATAAAATGCTCTAATTCTTTTATGATCTAAAATATTAATCTTTATTTCCATCAAAATTATGTATTTTATTCTAACTAGAACATCACTTTTTTTCAACTATTATCTAATTTTCTTTTCTTTTGTTTATTCAATTATTATTATTATGATAAATATTAAAATATATGTACTCTTAACAAAAAATAATAAAATAAAATTATTGCAATAACTTTTTAAGTTTTTATTTTTATATTTAATTAAATTGTAGTTTTTATTTATTAAACTTATTTAATTAATTATTTTAAAATATATATATTATTTACAGTTTGCATAAAGTGCGGATTTACGACTAATTTATAATAAATTTAATAGTTCATTTAATAAAGATTTAAAATGACATATAACTATATATTATTTGAAATTTTTATATTTAAAATTTAATATTTAAAATTTAACATTTCAGATTAAATGTTTACATCCAAATGCATTCTAAATTTGTTGCCGTGATATGGTTGTAAAATAAAATACTAAATCCTAGGGGCATATGTGTCTCTAGGTACTTAAATATTGAGCTACTCGCCTAGGGCTAACTAGTTCCAACTACGAGATCGGCTCCATTTAGAAATTGAGAATGTTGATCTTTCTTCCACTTCACTGACCAAAAAAATAAATAAAATAAAATACTTCATGTACGTAAAAGTTTCGAATGAAAAAATATGAGCAAAAGCCACCATGTGAATGATTCCAACTTACTTTGTGTTGGACTTTCTTGTATTGCAGTCATTTAAACCTCACTTTCTACCGCAACACATCAGTGTGATAGATAAATCTTTCGTGAGCTAATGTAACGACTAACGATACAGAAACTCAACCACAAACATTTTTAGTAATGGTTTATGTGGTATTTTTTATAATTTATTACGTATGCTGTATGCATCGCTTTAGTCTAATAGTCAAGGCTTTACAGATAGAGTGAGGGATTCAATATTTGAGTTCAATTTACAAAAAGCTCCAAAAGTCAGTTGCGTGCAATCAACACCGCAGCAAAAGTCAAGGAAAAACTGTTGCACCAAACAAAATTTTAAAAGAGAAATAAATATTTGAACGACGGCAAATTAATTTCAGTGGCTTTTATTGAAGAATACGATAAAAGATTAAAGAAACAAACACATCTTTGCTCTTCATTCTCCCTTAATTACCTTTAATTTTCTTCATGCCACATGCATATGTACAGATGGGAAAATGTTTGGTGTTTACTCCTCTATATTCATGAGATATCAAAAAGTGTATGGAACATAAATGAAATTAAAAAAAAAAAAAAACTTTATTTTCAATGGTGTGTGACATCTATCATTATCCTTATAATATAATATTAGTTACTCCTAAAACTGACCACAAACACTAATATACATACATACTAATGGGAGTGATTAAACTCGATAAACCATGCCCACTTCAATTAGTGAGGGGTGTGGAATTCCAAGTGCAGTGGCAGGGCGTCTACTGTTGCGTCTTAGAAACGCGTACACAATGTTAATGGCAAATTTCTTCACTAAAGATGATGCCTCATTTGCTACCACAGTTGTATTGCTCATCATGTACGCTACGCCTGCTTCATTTGCCTCCATCACTCCTTCAATCTCCTCGTCTGCTTCCGAATTATGCACTTGAAAGCGCACTTTTCTTCTGCCATCATCACCCTTCCCAACTGACTCCACCATTGCCATTTCTTTTGTATGCCCTTCCAATTTTATGAATCTTGTCACGTTCTCAATGAGCTCAGTTTCCATTTCATGGCTATCCATCATATCCCTGTACCCGTACCTGTCAAGTGACAACAACTTTCCACTAGTAAAAGAAAAAAACTAAAAGGGTCCCTACTAGTCTGTTCATCAATACGATTGAGCTGAAATTACCTGACAATGCACCGGAATATAGATAAATCTGGAGGACCAGCCCTGGCAACATGGAAACGCTCATCAATGCGTACTTTTGGGATCATCAAAGACTGAAGGTTCACGAATATGAGAATTTCATGAAATGCAGGAAAATTGGTTATAAAATGAGCGAACATTGGAGGGACACCAGAAGTTACTTCAGAATAAACTAGGCAAATTCCAGGAACCCTTGTCATTCCCAAGGTTGATCCTAGGCTCTGGAGGCTGTCCAAATTAACTTTATTCTCTAGCTCATATTCCAGTTTCTTTAATGTCCCGTAACGCCAAATCGACATCAGAGATAGAATTACTAGAGAGACTACCAGGGGAAGCCAGCCCCCTCTGTGTACTTTGGCTACGCATGCAGAGAAATAGAACAGTTCTATACATCCAAAGACTAATACAAATGCAACAGCCAACAAAACGTTTCGCTTCCATACTGTACTAATGATCAGAAACATCAAGAATGTCGTCACGATCATGACTGTGATCACAGCAAGACCTGTTAATAGACAACAAAATTGAAAAACTTGTTCTACAGACCAAACCAAATAAATCAGAAAGAGGCAGGACAGAGGGAGAAAAGGAGAGAAAGAGATAAAAACCGTAGGCATTGGCAATCACAGAAGTGTCTCTGACTCCAATAACAAAAGCAAGACACAACAGCATCAGCAACCAATTCACCTCTGGTATGTATATCTGCCCATGTATGTTCTTCGATGTGTGCACTATCTTTACTCGTGGGAAGCAACCCAATGCCCTACACTGACTAATGACGGAGAAAGTGGCTAAAATTGTCGCTTGGCTTCCCACCACAGTTGCAAGAGTGGCAACAATAAACACTGGCCAGAATATAACCTCTGAAAATGATAGGAGAAAAAAAAATGGTTCTTTAGACAAATTGGCAACACACTTAAGTAAACTACCTTCGTTGCTGCAAAAAACAGTTCATATTTTGAGTTTATAATTAAGATAAATTATTCAACAAGTACCAGGGATAGCCTTGTAGAAACTTCTCTGAAGATCCTCTTTATGCTTGGAGAGGTATGCAGCTTCACCCATGTAAGCCAGAACCAAGCAAGGATACACAACCACAGTAAATGCAATCTATTTAAAGGAAAAGGCATAAATAGTTGATAGTTCAATAGTCGTGTTTTTTTCTCTATAATTGACTCAAATTACAACTTGGTGGAGGAAAATATATACCCTGAGTGAAAGTTGTGAGAAATGGCCAAGATCAGCAAACATAGCCTCTGCGCCTGACAGAGCCAACAAAATCAGCCTTGCAGAAACATAATTGGTGAGTACCATTAATATAATTAAATCTTGACTTCTTTTATCTTTAGAAGACCAACCTGTAACACAGAGAAAAATGCCTACTAGCGAACTCCATCCAGATTTTCCTGCTTTCTTGAAAAATTTATAGATAGAGTACGGAGATAGAGCACTGATTACACCAGGGTTCCAATGGAATATGTTGTAAATTCCAACCCCACCAAGACATAGCAGCCAAGCTAACAAGACTGGAGCAAACAGAAACCCAACTCTATGTGTCCCGTAATGCTGGAGTGCAAAAAGCGCCACCAGTACCACACAGGAGATTACTACAGAGTAATCTGCCATATACAAACATGTTCATTAGAAATGGTTGAAGATTATGCAAGTAGGGAAGTACAATTCACAAGCCTACGTTTTCTCAGTGAGCTTGAAATTTGGAAATATAAGTATAATAAGAAATCAAGTGAATATTGCAGCGTACTTTCATGTAAATTTGGCACCTTAATTTGTATTCCATAGACTGCGGACAAAACTGCAAAACAAAAGTGGCAAAGCCTTATATAATGTAGAGGGCATAAAAAGTTAATTCATTATTGAGAATACTACAGTGGGTTGATGAGAAATCCTACCAGAAATTGTAGGGGTCAGGATTCCAATGCCAATAACCATGCTAGTTCCAAGCAGAACAACCAGAAGCAACACTGCACGAGAAGAATGATGCTTCTGGAAGAACTCTTTTATAACGAAGCTAGTTCTTGTCTCCTTGGCGGGCGCATAAGAATCATGGGACGGTTCAGATTCATCCCCCAAAAGAGAATTCTTTGAAAATCCCATCTTGCATCTTCTGCAGAGAAGTGAGTAGAGCGCAAATGTTCCGCCTGCACAAGATTGCCTCTGAACAAAAATTAACACTAATTTGTGGGCAATAATAAGATTGTCAATTATATATATATATGCAATTGGAGGGGTAAAAACGTAAACACCTTCACCGTTGTCATCTGCCCTTAACACAAATATAATGTACTTGCAAAGAGGGATGATAGTCAAAGTCCAGAAAACTAGAGAAATTACACCAAAAATCTCATGATCCTCCTCATAGAGCTTTAAACTTCCAGAGAATGTACTCTTATAAACATAAAGTGGGGATGTGCAAAAATCCCCATAAACAACCCCAATACTTTGATAGGCAAGTAACAGAGTGGTTTTGTACTGCTTCTGCATGTCATTCAAAAGGAAAAAGAAATTGAAACATTAATCAAATTCAATAATCTATTAATAGAGTGTGTGTCTCGTAGTGGAGGAGCTCAAGGACTCAATCCTCAGACACCCTTTGTCTTGAGGGTAACAATTGTCTAATGGTTTTGAAAACTCCAGTAGCATTAAATCGATTGAAAATAAACATGCTGCTTTTAAGAGCGTAATTGAAGAAACGTACAGAGAGAAAACACAGAAGTGAATAACTTAATTAAGTGTGCAGTATTACACCGTAAACAGAAACAGAGGAGATAATGCAATTATCACTTACCAGTGAAAACTTGCTAGATTCTTGATCCATTTTTCGTGCCCCCATATAGAAATCATTAAAACTTGAGTAAAAACTCAAAAAGATTTACTCTTTAGAAAGTCAGTAACACAGAATTGTTACTTATGTGTGGTATGGATATGTATAAATATATATAATATCTTCTTTGTGAAGAAATAACTAAAAACAAGAAGAAATGTACCATATAACCAAAAAAGGCAATAAAGAAACGAGTACAAGAAGTGGATAGAAAAGAATTTATGGGGTATATCTTGGGTGGTGATCTTCTAGCAAGTGTGAGATTTTCTTGATAAAAAGGCTATTAATTGATTTTCTTGATAAAAAGGCCACAAATTAATGGCATGTATATATTTTTTTAAAGAAGAGAGCAAAAGTGAGAAGGCGGTTAATGAAAAGAGAAGCCACTCCTTATTCAAAAGCCATGAAATGGTTTGGTAGAAGCAAAGATGTCAAAATTTGAATCAAAGTTTATTCTTTGAACTTCGTTCTTTTTTTTTCTAGTATCCATATGTCAGGTTGCTTGGTGGTTACCAAAATTCTGCTTGTTTGATTAACTTGTATTACTATAACTTCAATTTCAATGTCTTGTTTTGTCATCTACTTCTCAATAGCAAGTGGCATCATCTCATAAGAACAACAATGTTTTGTTTTCTTTCTTTTTTCTGAACGAATGATAAAGAAAGGCTTGAAATTTGACATTCCATGGGATATATATATGCCATCATTAATACATAACTTTTTTTATTTGAATTACATATATATATACCAAATTTAGAAAAATGAAAATTTTTTTTTAAATTAGCACCATCCAAAGTTTATTTAATTTTAATTAACTTAGTTTGACTGTAAATATCAGGACTCAAACCGAAATATAATTTAAGTAAAAATAGCTCTATACCAACTTATCTAACAGTTATTGGTACGAAAAAAACATATTTTTACCAACAAGTACAAGAAAAAAATGAAAAGAATTAGCAAATAATTATACATATTGGCAATTATCATTTACAAGATTTATGGCACAAGCACTTTCATGAAAACAATTACATAACACTAATTAATAAGCAATAAGACTATAAAATAAGATTAGGTGTATGTCTTTTAGTACGGAAAAGACGTACACCTGATGGAAATAGGTACAACGTAAGGATCGTGCTGTATGATTATGGTGGCAATTATATATTAGAGGTTGGCTGGGTACATTCTTGGCCAATTCTTTCGTAGTTTTATGTGGCCAATTCTTTCGTAGCTTTATGTTTAATTTTTTATTTAAGTCACTGTTGTTTATAATGTGATGGATATAAATGAATTTTATAAAATTTATTTATAAATTTAACAAAGTATGTTTTTATTAAATAAAAATTTTATAAAATGTATTTTTTATTTCAACTTTTAATTTTATAAAATTACTCATTATTAAACTAAATTCACAAAATTTTCAAATAAATTTATTTTATAAAATATTTATTCACACCAAACACATTTTGTTTGTAAATGAACTTTACTTAAAATTTATTTGAAAATAAAATAAATTTTTTAGTGGAATTAAATCAAATAAGAGATTAAAGTACATGAGATTCTAATCAATTCAGTTTCGATCTAGTTGAGCCATAAAATAATAAAGATTTCTTAACAATTAAAATAATACAAATACATACACCACAATTTGAATCTAAAAATTTAAAATATTATTTAAGCAATATTAAATTGATTTCATTAGTTACTGGTTAAATCATTTTTTTTTTTTACATTTGATGCTTTCGATAATTATAAAAAGTTTTAACTAATTCAAAGTTCAAATTGAATGTATCAAAAGAAGATAAAATTCTCTCAATATCTATATATATATAAAAAAAAAAAACTCGGGAATAAAGTTTTTAATTGCATGCCTTACTGCCCGACTGTATTTTGGCCAAACTAATAAGTAAAGTACTTGTTCGAATTGTCAACTACTGAAGCCGAGATTTCCTATAAAATGTTGCTGTTTTTTGTTGGGACAAATCTATACTAGTCAATTATACTTCCCTCTTTATTACCGGTTTAATATGCATGACGATAACACCTAAATATATATGTATGGAAAATTATTCCAAGGGATTTGAGCGATGGAGCACATGAATATTCACAATCATATATATATATTATTGGATTCCTTTGTTTGCTTGCTTATGCTCCTGGAATTAAATCACAATCGTTAATCATTGATTTTTTTTTTTGGGAAATTTGATCATGGCATTGCAGAAAACCGAGACATTACAAAGAAGCGAGTTCTAAAGAACTCCGAACCAAAATGAGAGTCATTGACAAACAACTCCTAGCCTAAAGGGATAACTACAGCAGTTGCCACTATGCAATCTCCAAAAGAAACTAAGACGCCAAACGCATCTAGTTTCTAATAAGACTAAGGCTCAACACGGAACAAAAACAATCACATAAATAAACAAAGTGCAGCAGTCCTAAAACCAAAACTCCAAGCAAAAAAATGACTGCATACAAAACAGGTAAAACTAAGTGAAGGGAGCACCCTTGCCTTGAGGCTCAGCAGCCTCCATACTGAGCTGAGGCAGGAGGCAACCATCATGGGCCTTAGAGTGCCCAATTTCCTGGTTGTTGTCATTTTGAGAGGGACGGCCTCTAGCAAGATTTTTTAATTTGTAAGTCTTGGTTGACTTAGTTCTGCTTGCATAAGAACTAGCTTTGGTCTTAGTTCCCATCACTTCCAGAGGTCCCATTAGCTGTTTTAAGTTCAACTTGAGAGCTGGATCGTCACTGCCCGACCTTGGCCTCTTTGCTCTAGGGGCAGTAGCTTCACGTGAGATAACACTTTCGGCTGCTGTCAGATCGTTAATCATTGATTGGACTATGATACGATAAACTGTGCTATTTATTCAGCTTTTCTGCTTTTCTAATCAAAAATTTTTTTCTCCTTTGAAAAAAAAAAATCTTGAGGCAAAGAATATGTCAAACTTTATACTGTAATATGAAGTGTAAATTTTACTATTATTATGATTTGCAGGGGGGAGAGTTCTTAATTTCTTTCTTTGCTGTAATATATCAGGAATTTGGCATTATAGAAAAGAATCATCATTATTATGTGAAGTTAAAAAAGTCAACTGGCTGCCGTATGATCTTGTAGCCCTTGAATTTGAAGCCTAATCACTTGCCCTTGCCGTAATATAATATAGACAGCCTCAAACTGGAATTCTTAAAAGAGTAAGGGCAACTATTGTCCATATATAACTTAGTATCTAGATCGAAGAAGAAGAAGTACAACCGCAATTATATATGACTAAATCACCCCGACAAATTAAGATAATAAAAACCTATACTTTACGCCTACCATGTAGAGATATGTATAAAGGATGATCCATTTGAAGTACATGATTTTGGTGAATAATTCATGTGTGGCAACTTATTACTTAATCGTGCATATTGGTTTGTTATTCCATGTCAACACAGTTGTAAGCTATAATTTATCATGTATATGTGTATTTCAAGAGTTTCATTCTATTGAACTTATAATTAATTAATTAATTAATATTCGATAAAACAAGAACAATTTAGCTAGATAATCCTATCTGAAATTCATCCATCAACATGTAATTAAAACTGTACATATATGTATATAATACCATATGATACTGCAAGATTAATGGCAAACCGTCACTAAACCAAAACAATGGCCTATCTTAGAGTTTTCATTCATTACATTCTAATTATGCTTCTTGTTATTAATACTTTCTTGCATGAGCTTGTTTCAGCTGATGACAAGCTAATAAAGATACAATCTTACAACTCAGAAACTCCAGAAATATGCATGAGCTCTCTAATTAAAATCAGACTCTACATCATCTCATAGCTACGAGACAGGGATTGCCACTACCATTACAGATTGTTTAAGCAACCATTCAAAGAATTCGGCAGTGAAAATGTCGAAGCTCATGCTAGCTGATGGAGCGCCTAATTGAAGTCTGCTTATAAGGCTTGGACTAAGGCTTGTAGTCCAGGCCTCAAGGATATGATCAAGCACGTCAGAATCTAGACACGGTGTTAGATTACTTGGAGAATCGGGATTATGATGAAGCTGGACATTTTGGGTGCTTTATAGATCTCTAAGTTTCAAGTGAAATTCTGTGGGAATAATACTGAGAAAATCAACCAACATTGGAATTAGTAGGCCGCAGCTATTATAATTTAAGCGCTTTTATATGCAATTTTATTGAACTAATTGTTGAAAGATTTTTGTTGTCTTTATAGTTCATTCAAATCGAATTAAATTAGTTAAAATCTATTGAACTCTAAAAACTAATAATTTCATTAGGCGACCATCAAATAGGGTCACACACAAAATTGCTAGAGCTTCAAGCTCGATGGCGGATCAAGACCATGATCTGGGAAAGTACCAGCCCAGATTTCATTCATGATGTACTGCTCTCCGATTTGATTTCTTAAATGAAGAATCGTTTTCTTCTAAAAAAAATTTAAATAAAAAATATACTGAAAAATATATGATCAATGCCGTCTTCCAAATATGATTTCTTATTTCTTATTCCATCACACACAGAAGAAAACAAATTTGGAATTGATTCATGCATCATCAATTAGTCATTACTATTGATTTTATTTTGAGATTTATTTATGTTATTTTATATATTCCAAAATTATAAGCTGGCTTTTTTTTTGTCTCACATTCTAGTAAAATAATTTGAATCATTTAATATTTAATTGAATGATTTATTATATTAATACTATTATACTTTAATTATTTTAACTAATATTTTCAATGTTAAGAAATGAAATTAGGAGAAATTTTATAACGATGTTGACTTCGTAAGGCCAAACCAATAATATCAAGCTATTTAGGATCTACCTATCTACTATTAGGTTTTAGTTTTTTATTATTTTAATTTAATACTCAATTTTTATTAAATTGGCCTTCCAACTCATTAAAAGTCAGAAATACTATATAATGTCTTATGAAACTAGACATGCAATGTTGGGATAAATTTTACGTTTCATTGTTGGAGAACTCAAAATTTTTGAAACACTTTATAGATTTTTTTTTTATATATAAAAGAAGAAAGAAAACTCACGTAATAATAATAATAATAATTTAGAGGGAAAATTTTTATTAAATTTCTCAAAAATAAAAAGTGAAATATGCTTATGGGTCTAATTGTAAGGCCGACTACAGCCCAATTATCAAAAAGACGGAGCCGCCACTGTTTTGACTACAAAAGCTACAGCGAAAACAACTGAACTTTTTCACTGAATCATCAACAAAAATTGGCTGCTGGAAATTGGACAGTCTGTTGTGTTGGGTAAGAAGTGGAATGAATCTTACTTGCTGCTCTGTTATATTCAATCTCTATCTTTCATTGAATTGACTTAATGCCGATATATTGTGAGTATTTTTCTATTTCCAGCTAAAAACGATGGCTCCTTCGATACACATTTGTGCAAACACAACGATCTCTCACTCTCAGCCGCTCAATCTCCGCCGTCTGTTCAATTTCGAGAGAGGAGAAAACCCACCGCAAGTAGTCAGATGCAAATGCAATGGCCGGAAATCAATCGTCACTTCTTGTCTTAACATGGACGTGAAAGCACCGTATACTAACGGGAAAATCGGAGTGATGAGGGACAGTAAGGGAGTGATGGAAGCTGAAGGGAGGTTTATGGTGGGGACATATGCAAGAGCACCGGTGGTTTTGGCTAGTGGCAAAGGTTGTAAATTATATGATGTTGAAGGTCGAGAATATTTGGATATGACTTCAGGGATTGCTGTGAATGCTTTAGGGCATTGTGATCCTGATTGGGTTAAGGCTGTTGTTGACCAGGCTAATGTATTGACTCATGTCAGCAATGTGTATTATTCGATCCCTCAGGTTTGATAAATTCGTTCATTTTCAATCTAGGTTTCATGATCTGCTTATCTGCAGCTTAGAAAGTTCGGGTTCTCAAGAAATTGGAATTTTAGTTTGGTTTTGAGGTGTGGGTTGTAGTTTTGGCTTTGTAGTGAATTGCAATTAACGATAATCAGTAAACAAAGTTGAAAGCTTGATTAACAATTAACCTAAAAAATGCACTCAAATATATTTGGGAAAATTATTTGACATGTTTTTTTGGTCATTGATCTCCAGACATTGCGGTCAAGCTGTTTGTAATATTGATGTGAGAATTGACAAAAATAAGCTGTAATTAAAACGGCTGTAAATAGTTGGATTTATGTGAACTGGGAGTGCTCAACCTTCTTAATGCTAAGAATTAGTTCTGGTGGTACTGCAGGTGGAGCTTGCTAAGCGTCTAGTAGCTTGTTCTTTTGCTGATCGTGTGTTTTTTACAAATTCGGGAACAGAAGCAAATGAAGCAGCTATCAAGTTTGCTAGGAAGTACCAGAGATTCTCAAACCCCAATGCTGCTGAGCCAGCCACTGAATTCGTAGCTTTCTCCAATTGCTTTCATGGCAGGACCGTAGGTGCACTAGCTCTCACTAGCAAAGAACAGTATAGGTCGCCTTTTGAACCCCTCATGCCTGGGGTTACCTTTTTAGAGTATGGAAATATAGATGCAGCAAGAAAATCAATTCAACCTGGGAAAACTGTTGCTGTTTTTGTGGAACCCATCCAAGGTGAAGGTGGCATCTATAGTGCCACAAAGGAATTTTTAGAGTTTTTACGGGCTGCTTGTTATGATGCAGGAGCTCTCCTGGTTTTTGATGAGGTAATCAGCTATTCATTACCAAATTACAGCTAGCATTGCAATTTATAGATAACTGCATATAGATGATTTTGTTTTTATTAGCTTAGTTCTGGTGGTTAGGATCAGCAGTTTTTTAATGTGCTAAATTTAACAGAAAGAATTAAGGCTTTTCTTTTGCTGCTTTGGGACATTACTAATTCCCCTTGAATACAAATTTGGCTATGGTTTGTTCACGTTCATGAATCTAAATGGATTACTACATGTTTCCCTTGTTGCATAGGTGCAATGCGGTTTAGGCAGAACAGGATATCTCTGGGCCCATGAAGCATATGGGGTGTTCCCTGATATAATGACGCTTGCCAAGCCACTTGCTGGAGGCTTACCCATTGGAGCTGCATTAGTGACTGAAAGAGTTGCTTCAGCCATAAATCACGGCGACCATGGAAGTACTTTTGCTGGTGGATCTCTCGTCTGTAATGCTTCCCTTGCAGTTCTAGAGAAAATCGCAAAACCAGAATTCTTGGCCAGTGTATCTAAGAAAGGGCTATACATCAAAGAAATTTTAAACCAGAAACTAGCTGGAAACTCACATGTGAAAGAAATCCGAGGAGTAGGCTTGATCATTGGAATTGAGCTGGACGTACCAGCCTCACCCCTTGTGGATGCATGCCGAAATTCTGGCCTATTAGTATTAACTGCTGGAAAGGGAAATGTTGTGAGGCTTGTGCCTCCTTTGATCGTAACAGAGCAGGAACTTGGTCATGCTGCTGAAATCCTGCAAAATTCCTTGCCAGTACTTGATGAGAGTGACTTAAAATAAGAGGGGAAGTAATTTTTCACGCCTAGTGGTGTTAATTGTACTTCTTGTATAATCGAAACACACTGTAACAGTGGTTTTGTTTGTGATTATACATGTAAGATTGATTGTGTGTGTGAAAAAAGCCACCTTAACTTGCATGTTTTTATTTTGGTGAGAATCAAAATGTTGGGCCTGGGCCACAGAATCTTGTAAGAAAATGATGCTACCCTGGCTGTCTGTACCTACCTTATGAATTCAAATAAAAACGCACTAAAAGAATAAAAAAAAGAAAAATAATAAAGAAAAAGATTGAATAAAATCCGTGTCTTATGCATCACTAATCACAAATGCGATGATTGCTCCATACGTGTCCTCATCTTTCCTTCTCTATCTCAACTCAATCATTTCTTTTGAAAAATAAAATTAAAATCGGATCCTGTTTTATTAGCAGCTCTGCCTGTAAGAAAGAGATTTTGCTTGTTTCTTCAGGCTTTCCAGTTTTTTGGACGGTGGAGATCGGCTTCTTCATCTAATCTATACTCATGGCATCTGCTCCGTCGAACAAGATCGAGATGGCTCACCAGATTTACAGAGACGGCAAGTACGAGGAAGCTCTAGGGTTTTACACTGAGGCCCTTTCCATAGCCAAAACTAAGCCCCAGAGGATCGCTTTGCATAGTAACAGAGCTGCTTGTTATTTGAAATTGCACGATTTCAAAAAGGTACCTTTTTTCTTAAAAAAAAAAAAACAATTCACTTTTCCCCTTTTTGTCCTTTTTCAGTTTTCAATTTCTTGGCTTTCGAATTTTTTTTTTCCGATCAATTTATTAACAGTTGTATCATATCATAGGCAGCTGAAGAATGTACATCAGTACTTGAGCTTGACCACAAGCACGCTGGAGCACTAATGCTGCGGGCGCAGACGCTGGTCACTCTCAAGGAGTATCACGCTGCCCTGTTTGATGTCAATCGGCTTATGGAGTTGAATCCTTCTTCAGAAGTTTATCGAAATCTCGAAACTCGGTTGAGGACACAATTGGTATGCTATAACCATCCTCCTCCTCGTATCTTTTTGTCCTTGACGTGTAGATACCTTTCGTATAGACAACCAAGTTGGATATATCTTTGATGCAGGGAAATATGTGACGATAAATCACTGTAGTCCTCCAAATTTATATTTTTTTAAAAAAAAACAGAGATTATAGGCCTCCAGTTAAAAGACGTCACTTCGAGTTCACATCCTGATCTATTTCGCTGGCAAGATGTCATTTGTGTCTTGAGGGACTTTTTTTTGAAATTTATGATCAACTAGTTAGTAGATTATTGTTAGCCACTGAATTAATAGAGGTGATTGATTTGGATAAATATCTTGCGGTTCTGAGGTCATTGCAATCTGGTAAAAATTGTGCTTTCTCATATGTGGATGTTGAGGTTATTTAACAACTTCAATAAGTAACACAGCAAATGTTTGTTGCCTTTGAAGTTTGCTATTAATGGAAGTCGATATCAAAGTTTGGTTTTGCTGATCAATGGCTTGGTATCTTAAAATGAGCAAATTGTTGTCAAGATTAATTCCTTAACTGGACTTCTTTTGCTAAGATTGCAGTTTTGTGATTATTAATCTCCTGCTGTCAGTTGAAATAATTGTTTGTTTTGCTTAAGGATAGTCACTCGCTCCAATACCTGAATCAGAAGCTGAGTTGGAAGAAGAGGAGGAGGAAGATGAAGTAGAAGAGCTATGTGGAAATGAGGAAGCAAAACAGAATGGAAAAGTGGATGAACCTTTAACAGTGGTAAAAACCAATCAGAAAACTGAACCTCCTACGACCACTGCTGCAATAAATGAGTCTTCTACAATAAGTGGAGAGCAAAAATTTGAGCCTAGAAAGACCATTGCTGCTGAAGTTATTGCACAAGCACAGCGTAAAGTTGGGCCTAGAAAGACTCTAGCTGCTGAAGTTATAGCTCAAGCTCAAAGGAAGAAGGAAACATCTGAGCAGCGTTCTCAAGGATGGCAAGCAATCCCAAAACCCAAGGGGCACTCAGCTCTGGATTATGCTCGTTGGGACAGAGTTGAGGATGACTCAAGTGACGAGGATGATGATGAAGACGATGATGAAGATGAGTCCCAGCCTCAGTATCGGTTCCGTGTAAGAACTGTTGGTGTGCGCCCAGTTAAGTGAAATGAAGCATGCAGAATACCAACCTAAATGGAAGCATTTATCAGTAGCATACCACAATGAAAGAGACGAGAAAGTCAAAAGCAGTGAGATCCAATGACTGGAAGCTTATGGGCACTTGTGTCTTAACATGAATGTTCAAGCATCAGATTGTGCCAGGAATATCAGGATGGTGCGAGAGGTGGAGGACAGGGTTCTGGTCAGATGCATATGATGGCACTGCCGCATGGTGGTGTTGGATTGGTTGCAAAGTTCAATAGCAAGGAGGAATAAGAAGTATGGTGAATGTCGAATCTCATCCTAATAGTTATAAAACTAACAAATGTCCTCAAGTACCTATCCTATTATTTTCAGTTTGATTATTTTGGGAAAATCTGGGTCCTCTTGTTACACATATCGATATTCAACTAGTTTTTATTCTTGGATGGATACGGTTTTCTAAAGATTTCCCTTTCGGTGGTGTGTTCCCCTTTGATCATATCAGAGCAGGAACTTTGCTATGAAGCTGAGATCCTGCAAAATTCATTGGTGGAACTTGACCAGTGTGGTCCTTAAGCTGCAGCAGGTGAATTATTTTATTTTCGGCTTCTGTATGATTTTTTTTTGGCGTTGTAAATCTTATGTAATCAAAATTGTATCTTGTATGCATAAAAAAAAAAAGCTTTTTATTGTGGTTCTGATTATGATTATATAATGGAGCTGCATTTTGTTGGAGATAATCCAGATATTCTACTACTACAAAGTGTATATTATGGGAAAATAATATTATGAAAAAATTTATAATGCTTTAATGCTCTATCATTCTAATCTCAAAAGTTTATGCATTTCAAGTGTCCCTTTAATCAATTTAACCATTTGGGATTGCATTAGGTGAAATCTTCATTTTTTTTTTTTTGGTCGGGAAGGTGAAATCTTCATACTCCTTACAGCAATATCTCTCTTTTTATTTTATTATTTTTTCATTATTTAAAAAAAAACAGAGATTGGACTTGTACTTTTGAGCACGTACATTCATAAGTAAATGATTTTAATACAAAGTTAATAAATTAATATCCATTTTCTACTATCAAAGATATGCACTGTTGGTTTAAAAAAAAAAAAAAGATATGCATTGTTTGGATTTTTTTTTTTTCATTACAGCAGTTATATATACTATTACAAAAATTATCAAAAACTATTATAAACTTAAATACTATTACAAATTAACTATACAAATATAGAGCATATATATGCAAGTTCTAGTGGGGGATGGAAGGACATGAAATTCTTGGAATCATGCTAGTTGAACATTGTGAAACAAATATTTAATTATTTAACACTAATTTAATAATAATAATAATATAAATTATTTTTATTATAATTTTAATGTTTTAATTACTGGTAAATTTTTTTCTATTAAGAAAAGAGTTTAGTTTTGAGTGAATTTGAAGTGATCCCACCTTACTACTATTAAGTTAAAGGACGACGATACATGTCGCTAACAGCGACATGTACAATTTGTCATGGATCCCTTAATAAAATAAAAAAAAAATTTTATTCCTTTTGATTTCGGGAATTTCATCCCCGTGGTAACACTGTTCATGTGGCTAATCTTTATCCTAAGCCAAAAAATCAGTTTAATTTGGTAAAGTTGGACGTGATATAAAAATTGAATTAGTTAGTGGTGTACATGCAGCATACAATAATGGTCTTTTCAAGTCATGTATCTAACATGTTATTTGTGGAATGATTGATAAAAGATCAACTTCAAAAAACTAAGTAATATATGGACTTAAATGTACTAAGAAATTATTAAATACCCAAATAAATGATGCTTAGTAAGTAGTAACACACTTTAATTAAGTAATTTAGTTAATTTTATTAGCAAAAATAAAATGGCCAAATACACCTTTTCACCCTTGAACTTTCCAACTTTGACATATTTCACCTCCCAACTTTTATTTTTTTCTATAACACAACTATACTTCTATTTTGGACCCATTTTACCCTCAAAGATAAGAACTTATTTTCTATTGCACATCAAGTCTGCCAACGTGGATTGATGCGTGTTTACACACTAGTCAGAGCGCGTTAACACCTAAACCACATATGACGTGGAGCTTGTTGACGACCTAAAACATATAACATATGCCCTCTTCCTTAATTTTTTTTCCTGTTGAGTTTTATTTGCAAAGCAATTTCTTTCTCTTTCAATCTGTTTCGAGTTTTATTTGCAAAACAAAAAACATGGTCTTGCAATTTCCTCTGATTCAAAAATAACGCTGCTGGAATCGCAGGACACAGAGCTCGACGATGAGAGAAGATCAGAGAGATCTTATAGCGGAGGCGGCAAGAGTATTTGGTTTGCCGCTTCTTCATGATTGTCAAAAAAATGGATGGTGAATGGAAAAACAACGTAATTGTCAGGTAGAGGTGTTTTGATTTGGGCAAATGGGCATCGCAATGATGGGCAATGGGAAAATGGGGTACCTAAAGGAAATGGCAATAGCAATTCTAAAGATTTAATGGGTGGCTATTTCCTTGATTGATACTTATCAAGGAAATGGTAAAGAGAGTAAGTTTGTTTTGCTGCCGCCGGCGACGAGGAAGAGGTCGTCGGTGGATAGAGCTAGAGGAAGAGGTTGCCAACACCATCACCACCATCATTTGTAGTTATGCAGCTATCACAGATTGTTATTTAGCTCCATCACTGAATTGGGTTTCATTTTCAATGAATTTTCTTAACCAAAAGCTACTTGCTTTAAATTTTTGAATTACTTTTTCATTTTGTATCTTCTGTTCATGTCTAATAATGTAGCATCTCTTTCTGGGTATCTGATTTCAATCTCCTTAAGTTAGGAAAAAATCCACTTATTTTCAGTAAGCTATAATAATCCACCTTGTGTCGTTTTTTCAATGCTTCTTGCATTTTCTTGAACTCTTAGCATCCTTGAATTCTAGTCTTTTTATTGCTTTAGAATGTACCATTTTTGTTGCATTTGAAGTTTAATTTCTTAGTGTTCCTAAAAAATTTATAGCGCCTCTTTAGACCAAGATCAAATATTGACCTTTTCAGTTTTGAACACTTGCGGAGTGTGAGATCATGAATTAGTTCAAGGCTACGTCTCTTATTCGATTGTGATCAACAAAACAATAGAGATTGTTTTATTTGGTTCTGCGGAGTGTTGAAAGTCCAATTAGTAACAGATGTGAAGGGTTTCTGATTGTCTTTAGCCCATTAAAAGCCGAGTGGATTTTTATAATCAGCGTTTGTTCTATTTCTTATTTGCCAGTAGAATATAATTTGAATGCAATTATTAATTCATGATAGTTTGTGATCTTTATACTGTTAGCCTGTAGTTCAGGTTGTTACATTTTGACATAGTGGTTATTATGCGATTTTTCATTTGATGGAACCATGATTGTTGAGAAATTTGATTGCATTGCAAAAATGGAGATAGATATGTTGGTGAGTATTTTTTTTTTTGAACAAATATGCTGGTGAGTTTTTTGGAGACAAAATCCAAGGCTTTGGTGTCTATCACTTTGCAAATGGTCACTGCTATGAAGGGTCATGGCATAAAGGCCGGAAGCAAGGTTGTGGCATGTATACATTCGTAAATAGTGATGCAAAATGTGGTGAATAGGATGGTGTTCTTAAGACACCTCTGCCTCCAGTAACTAATGCAGTCCTCAAGAGATTACTGGCGTTCAAGCGGTTTTGATCTTGGAGGTATGTCCATAAATATTGCGGTGGAATGTGGAGCTATCTGTGATTCAATCTCTGCAATTTCCACAATCTGATTTTTCTTTGTTTGGGATGATTATTGAAGATTGTAAAGCTATTCTAAGTCAGCTTAGAGATGCAGTCTATGTGTTTGTTAAAAGGTCTAAGTAATGAAGTTTTTTTGGTTTTCAAAAAAAAAAAGGGCCAAGATTGTCCACTTTTAACCACGTCAGAGAGCGTATATGGAACGAGCAGTAAGCTGGTTGACTAGGTGTGAAATGGGTCCAAAATGAAAGTATAGTTGTGTTATAGAAAAAAATGAAAGTTGGAAGATGAAATAGATCAAAGTTGGAAAGTTCAGGGGTGAAATGGTGTATCTGGCCAAAATAAAATCATTAATTGAAGGCATTTTTATTATTATAAAGATATTTTTTAAAAAAAGTAAAGAAAGAAAGAAAAAAACAAAGAGGTTGGGCCGCAACTCAAACAGGGCAAACGGTATAAAAGAAAATAAAAAAAGAAAATATAAACCCTAATCGAAAAGGAAAAGGCTTCTCCTTTCTTTTTGTTGGCTTGGTTTATTGATGTTCACTCGTTGGAGCTTCGAGGTACGCCTCGTCTCTCAATATATCTCTTCTCAGTTTCGATAAAAATCGCAGCTTTGTTGCGTCGTTTTAATCTTTTGCTGTTTTTGATTTGCCATGCGGAAAATTTCTTCTCTTCGGCTCTGCATACCAAAGTCCAATTTATCCAATTTTGTAAGTGCTTACAGAAATTAGGGTTTTTTTCTTCTATGCTCTTTTCTTTCTCTTCATTGAAATTGATTGTCATTGCTCTCATTATTTTTTATCAAATTATTCGGTCAATTTGTTGTTTTTTGCATCTGTATTTTGCGGTTTGAAGATTTAGGTTTTTTTCCCTCTCTCTGTTGTTCTTAGAGTTTTAGGAATTTGAGAGTTACAGTTGAATGAGTGTTAGGGTTTTGTGATTTTCAGTTTTTCACTTAGTCAGGTTGTTAATTTATATTCGGCAGCCATAATTTGTTAATCTGCGTCATGATGAAAATCTTTGAATTTATGAAAAATTAGGTCATGGGAATGTGTTTTGCTTAATAGGGTTTTTTTTTTTTTTTCCAAAAAAATTTTTTGCTAAATGTAGAAGAATTCATAGTGCAAACGTGGACCTAACTGAGTATTATTAACATCATAGCTTCTTCCCTGGATCTGCCAAGGTTGACACTTCATGATTTGGGTGTATGAGCATAAAAATACACAATCACTTGTATGGAACCAAGATGTAGTTGATGTCTTCCATCAAATGTCAATTTCAAAGTTTGTCGGGTGAAGTTGTAAGTAATATGTACATGGGTCCTAGCGCTGCTTCAAATAAGTTTGTCGTTTTAATCTTTTGTGTATTCTGCCTTTGCATTTACTTACCATGAATCTGGAGCTGTAGCTTGTTATACTGACAGATTAACATGTTACTTGATTATATCTTTGTCATTTTGACATAGCCTTGGAAATCCTTATGCAGGGAGCTCATTTATGACATGGTTGTCTAGTCAGCACATTGGCCACGTATAAAGAATAAATTTATATTCTTTATATAAGTTTTGGATTCTGTTGTTGTACAAGGAGAGATATGGCACTGCCTGGTGAGGATGGTGGCCGTTGGTACTTTTCCAGAAGGGACATTGAAGAAAACTCTCCATCTAGACGAGACAATATTGACTTAAAGAAAGAGACTTATCTACGCAAATCCTACTGTACATTTTTACAAGATTTGGGCATGAGACTCAAAGTGTGAGTCTTTAGATATTGTCTTGTGCCTTACGTTATTTGTCTGTTATTGAAATGCTTTAGTTATGGGATTGTATGAATGCTTGTTTGTAATAAAGTGCAAAGCTTTACATATTAAGGTTTTGTTTGTTTTAATGTTCTGTCTACAATTAAAATGCTTTCATTTAGTATTTAGCGGAGTTTTCATTCACACTTCCATTAGTAACAGTTTCATTCTACTCTGGCAGTAGTCATGCATAAAATGTGGTTAATGAATTATGTTTGCTTGCTTGGCATAATGAGCCTTGAATTTCTTATAATGCAGGCCGCAGCTAACAATTGCTACAGCAATAATTTTCTGTCACAGATTTTTTCTTCGCCAATCTCATGCAAAGAATGATAGAAGGGTGAGTGTTTGTTCTTTTGTTGTATAAAAAAAATTCTTTCCCTGGTTGGAAATGATTATTTGGTTTAAAAATGCATTGAAATGTATTAGGAATTATAGGTTGTAGAGTTTCATTTCCATTTTTCATATCTTTCTGCTGTCCTTAGCTTGAGCAATCCCTTGCATTTTGATTGCTGTGTCCTCGGCATGCTTTTGTTTAGTGTTTAATTTCACTCGAAATGTGTTTCAGACCATTGCCACGGTGTGCATGTTTCTTGCGGGGAAGGTGGAAGAGACTCCTCGTCCATTGAAAGATGTTATTCTTGTTTCATATGAAATCATTCACAAAAAGGATCCTGAAGCTGTCCAGAGGATCAAGCAAAAGGTAATTTTCTGTATATTACCCTTCTGCAAAGAATTTTTTCTCTCTGTAGGATTTGTGTTGCCGGTATTTGATTTTTGTTCTCCTGTGTACATCCAATTTTTTATGATCAGGATTTTGATCCCCCAATATACTCTTCCTGCCCCTTCCTAGGTCACCTGCCTAAAGCCTAATGGCATTGCTAGCAGAACTCTGCTGAAATGCCAAATTCTATGTGACCTGGTCGTCACTTTTCCTAGATTACTTTTTTAGTTAAAATGTGTTCACTTTTTACCTTTATGAGTCCATCCTTGTGTTTTTAGTGTAAGGATTTGTAGCTTCTCTTGTGTTTGAAATTGCACATTTTGTGTAGTTCTTAATCTTTTTGTCAACGTCTGTATTCACATCTGTTATGCAGGAGGTATATGAACAGCAGAAAGAACTAATTTTACTTGGAGAGAGGGTTGTACTTGCAACTCTTGGTTTTGATCTAAACGTGCAGCATCCATATAAACCTCTTGTTGATGCAATAAAGAAATTTAAGGTTGCTCAAAATGCCCTTGCCCAGGTTGCATGGAATTTTGTGAATGATGGGTATGAAAAATTGCTTATTCTAGTCTATATGCACTTTTTTATTGTCTCGTCTTGATTGGGGAGATGCCGCATGCAGACTGCGCACATCTCTTTGCTTGCAATTTAAGCCCCACCACATTGCGGCAGGTGCCATTTTCCTAGCTGCAAAGTTCCTCAAAGTAAAGCTTCCATCAGATGGCGAGAAAGTCTGGTGGCAAGAGTTTGATGTCACCCCACGCCAATTGGAGGGTTGGTGTTTTCCCTTTCTTTGCAAATTTATAAAAGATGAATGTAACAACTGATATTTGCTCTTATTAGCAACTATATCTGCATACTTGTTTTCATTGAAGCATGTGCCTTTTGGCCTTCTTTCCTTCGTAAGTGCTTGGAGGATTTTGAGCCTGAACCAAGCCATATGAAAGGATATCAGTAGCAGTCATGCTAGCTTCTGTGATGATTCTTTTTGAACACAGCAGTTTAGCCTTAACTGTGATCTTGCATCTTGCAGAAGTAAGTAATCAGATGCTGGAACTGTATGAACAAAACCGGGTGCCACTTTCGACTAACAATGATGCTGAAGGAAGCACTGTAGGTGGGACCACTCATCAAGGCACATCAAAAGCTTCGTCCAGCAAGGAGGAACATGCAACGACTAATAGCCATTCTCAGGCTGGAGGTATTAGTTCAAGGCCTGGAACCTCAAAGTCAATGCCACTAGCAGATAATCGGGGTGGAGCTCCAAGAACCACTCATAATCAAGGCAATGACCATGCAAGTGTGGAGACAAAAAATTCCCCTGATCACAATGCAGATGGTGAATTGACAGATAACCTAGACCATGGAACAGATGCAGTGCCTCACCATGAGAGTGTTGGGGATGCTCAAAACACATCGAGACTTGCATCACATGGAAAAGAAGATCAAGAAAGGAATGTTTCAAGAAGTGAAGTAACTGAAGTAGGGGAATTAAAAGACAAACATTTTGGTCGAAACCTGGAAAATAGAGAAGGTGCACTAGGACAGTCACCCCAAGATGCCATTAAAAAGATTGACAGGGACAAAGTAAAGGCAGCGCTGGAGAAACGAAAGAAGTCTCGGGGTGATGCAGCTCGGAAAACTGATTTCTTGGATGAGGATGATCTCATTGAGAGAGAACTGGAAGCTGGCATTGAACTAGCTGCTGAGAGTGAAAAGAATAAGCGGGACAGGAAGCAAAGCTGGTCTAAGTCCTTGGACAGGCAGGATCATGAAAACTCACATCATGAGAAACATCAAGAGGATGCAGGGGATGGAGAACGTCAGGGAACAAAGGTGCTGTCATCACATAAATCAGATTTCAACAATATGGAAGAAGGGGAAGTCCCTGATGACATTGACCAGGGCTTTAATTCACCAAAATCAAATCGCAAACGGAAGTCTAGGAGTCCACCAGAGAAATTACCTGACGGCAGGCATAGGAATGATTACGCACCTGGCTCACATCATTATAATAATCATGACTACTTGGACGACCGTAACAGGGTGAACCGCCTGGGTTATGTGGAGAGGGATCATAAAAGGCATGTACCTGAAAATCAGGTTTGAAGATGTTCGTGGAGCACATGTTGGTAGAGTTCTCATTGCAGCTCCACTTTTTGATTTTGATTGTTTGGACCAACAACCAAACTTCCATAAGTTTTATGTAATTTGTTAGTGGAAATGAGGTGTATTCAAGTTCGAAGGTGACTCGCATTGCCATATCCTGCCTCGCCCCATCCCCATCCGTCACTTTCTATAATGCTTGGGATCATTATCAATGTATAATTGTGATAATTTTCGGGTTACGAGTAAAAAAAAAAAAGAAAAAAAGAAAAAACTTGTGCTGTTATTTTAGTAATACGATAAATGGTCTCATCTCTTTCTATTTTTGATCGGGTGGTTGTTTATTTATTTATTTCTAGGTTTATTAGTAGGAAAAATTTAAATGTTTTTAGCATTTTGTAAATTTATTTCAACTTTTTAAGTTCGGTAAAAATATTTTTGACAATTTTAACATAAATTATTATTTGGTCAAAAATTAAATAATAATGCTGATAAGGTATCATGTAAAATGTCAATTTACTCTTCTTGATTTGCTAAATTTATAATTGTATATTAGTATAAGAAATCCAAATGTTTGAAATTTTTGGCAACTTTTTCCTAATTTGATACAATACTTTAATTTTGCCAATGTATTTAATTTTCATACAAATAATTATTTATTTAAATAAAAAAGTAAATTTACTATTGAGAAATTATTAAATTTATAAATAATTATCATTATATTAATTTTAAAAATTAAAATATTTTTAATACAAAAATTATCACTCTTAATAATTTAAATTTTTTAAGTATTTCATAATAATTTATTTGTAAGTAATTGAAAATATCAAACTTTAAAATGAAAAGAAAGTCTATATATATATATACACACACATAAACATACAAACACATACACACAAACATATATTTTAAAAAAATTTAGAAAAATAGTCGTTAATAAATTTAAAAATTTATCACATGTGAATTTAATTTTAATTTATCATGTCAACACTTTTTATTTAATTTTAATCAAATTATTTTAAATTAAAATATTTTTTAAATTTTAAAAATGAAATAAAATTTTCAAAATTATAAAATGTTTTGATTTTTTTAACATTTTATAGGTCATGTCAGCAAATTTGACATTTTATAGATGTCATGTTAAAATTGTAATTTTCACCAAATACTTATTTATGCTAAAATTGCTAATAATTGATGCAATTGGATTTGGAACAATTTTACCAAAATTAAAGAATTAGGATAAAATTACAAAATACCACAAACTTTTGAATTTTTTCCAACAATAGGCTTTATTCCTAATATGCTATGTAATTGTCTCCATTATTTTCGATGAACAGAGTTGTGGATTTATTTCCAACATTACTCTTCAGAGGCCGCTCAATAGGAGCTTAGAAGTTTCATCACCTGCCAATAATTTTTTGGCCAGGAGACTTTACTCGAAGGGAAACCTGGGCTATAGCATTTGATGCACTAAAATCCAAAGCACCACGGAGCTTAGACCTGAATCCCATGCTGCCTGGAAGCAAGTCACAGCAAGCACAGTGTTGCCATGTTGCTGTTTTGGATACTTGCATCTTGCTTGAATGAGCGGTACTAGAGATTGGGAGTTTGATAATTGCATATGTCCATAACTTGATGCTTCAGTAAAGAAGCTTCCCGATGTCATTTTACATACATGAAAGTGGATCATTTCTCCCAAAAGTTTCAAGCTTCCTTTAGGATTTTGTGTGCGACAACTAAAAATTCAACGGCTTGTGAGTGATTCAACAATCAGAGGAACAAGAAACTACAAAACCAAGTTCAACGCATTACAGCATTTCAGATTTCATCTCCTTCGGTCATTTCGATTCCTTATATCATGATTATGTTCATAATCATCGTCACTTACCATGCCTCGGTGTCTATGTTCTTGCCCTTCCCTCCCCCTTCTGTGCCCATCATACTTTCTATTACTTGGTTCATCCCTTGCGTCTCTTCTGTCATCATCTTTATATTTCTTTTTATAACTGGAGCCATCCCTCAATTCTCCCCTGTGACCATCATCATCTGAAGCTCTCTTCCTATAACCTTTCTTTTCTCTCCTGTCTCCACGACTTTCGACATCTGAACTTCTCTTCCTATATTCCCGATAATCTGTCCTATTATCATCTCGCTCTTTTATTCTATCAAATCGCTCCTCAGCATACCGACTTGTTTTTCTTTCATGATGCCTATCATCCTCCCTGTGTCCCCTATTTCTGTCACTCTGCCTGTGCCTATCACCTGGATATTTCTTTTCTTCCTCCTGTTTCAAGTCTTCCAAATTCCTCCTGTGCATCTTCTGTCTTTCTGGATCATGGCGTCCATTTCTCTTTTCTTGTCTTGGACTTTCTGGAATGTCTCCATCAAATACCATTTCATATCTGCAAAATTTTGTTTCATTATTACTTCCCCAATCCCATACACAACCATAAAAACAGAAAAGAAAAGTTATCAACCTAGAGTTATTATTTCCACCATGCTGCATATTATCATCCTTCAAAACATATTTTGGAGGTTGGAGTTGCTTGGTGGGAGGACCCCCGGCACAATCCTTCGCTGTGTGATCAGGAGCACCACATTTGAAGCAACCTCCTACAGCAACAGAGTAAGCATAATTAACTTTGATAAGTCACCTGAATGAGAACAAAGGAACCAGGAAAAATGCCAATGCTTATCAACTGACAAGTGATTTTTAATAAATATGCCAAAAGGTTGCTTTTCTTTTTTTCTGATTTCAACATCCCAATACTTGGTAGATATCTAACCAATATAGACTAGTTGTCCCTAGAAATTGATCGCCATGTAACCTTTCTTTAGCTCCTTAGCACATATTGTGAACTTGTGATTTTGTCTTACTCGAAATGGGGCTTAAACTCCATCTCCTTTTATATATCAGGTTATTATCCGTTATTAACTTGGTAATGTGCTCCAGGACCCCAACACAGATGTGCTCTGAACAACTTGCAGATAACTAGCCAACGTAATGGGATCCAGAAGTAAAATCTTCCCAGAAGTTGGGACTCAGGACTCTTGGTAGTTGATTTTGGATGGATCCCTCAATTGGTATACCTGGGAGTAGCCACTGGTTTATGGGTAAAAACTTAACAGAATCTTCACAGACCAAAGGTGGAAAGAAGAAAATCACAGATAGCAGTAATAACATGATTTCCTTATTATTTTACATTGAATATTTTACATGTTTGCTAGTGTAGGTATATATGTTTGAAGAGAGAGGCAAATGTTCTTTCTTGATACAAAATAACTAATGAAAATGCATAAATGCAACCATCTCTGGGAGAAGGATATCAAGTAGTTGATTATGTTGGTGGATGAGGACACCTAGATGCAAGAGCATGGCTACACATATATACTGACATTACCAATATACCTTTACCCATTTTGCCACCTTTGCGCCTGTATTCAGCCCATTGTTTTGCAACACTCTGACTGAAATCCACATGTATCCTTCTATCATCAATTAAAGCATTATCCATCTATTATGAACAAAATAATTAAAAAAATGTCAATAAACTAAGCTTTGCTACTGTCTAAAGACATAACTATATGAATCTCATAGCTGAACAGGAAAGAAACTACTGAAACAGTTCAGTCAAACTTAAGGATATATCAACTACTATGCTAGTAATGCTTCAGGATTTTGAAAGGTAAAAAGCGGTTCCTTAACAAACTTGAGTTTCATCTAAAAACTGCATTTCATGCGATGTTGAAACAAGATGGGAAAACAGTTGCTTTGGCTATGCTTGCATTAGAAATTCCAGCAAGTTACCAAGCAAGAAGAGAAGCAAGCCCACATAATGAGCTGAGCAATTACAGTAGGATAATCACATACGAAGAAAAAAGATCAAATCCTACTTTTGAGAGCTCTCCATCTTTTCATACCTTAAAATATGCTTGCTCACATGACTCTGTGGTCTCAAATTCTGGCTTGGCCAACAAAAAGAAAAATCATATTTCTTGGTAAAACAGCCAGGAAAACATAACAAAAAATTCCAGAAGAACAGAATACAAATGCAAAGATCACATAACATTTGCCAAATGATTAGTATAAATAAACAAACAGTTACATCATCATACATGCCAAAAACACAAGTACATTGAAAAAAACAAAATAATGAATCTAAGTGCAAGAAAATATTAAGGCAGGCAGTAAGTGATGCAACCATATACATAGCAACAAATCTTTTTGAGAATAAGTATTTACTTTGTGGTTCGCATTTCCATAGTCACTAAACCCAAGGAGAATGTCTTTTCCACTCCTGCTCATGGTTCTAAATTACAAACAATATGTTACATATTGCCCATTTCGTATTTTGGCAGTTTAGTTTCTTTTCGTTGTTCAAATTCTATCTGCTTTTTCAAACTCGCTTCTTTCTAGCTTCCCAATTGAAGGACTCTTTACTAGAGTGTTTAATCACCTGCTTACTCCAAATTTCAAACTTTTTAATGGAATGGAAGATACTGATCATAGAGCATATTGTATTGTAATTTAAAAGCAAATATACCCCTTACCTAAGTAATAACAAGTCTTCCTATCTTCAATAAAAATTTTCCCTATAGACATAATGAATCATCCCAAAATCAAACTAGATATGAAGACCTTGCAAGTGCACTCTGACATCAATAAGTCCCATGAGTGCTTAGTTGAAAGTGAATTTTGTGCCAAAGATGACTTGATGATCCACATCGAATGATTATGGTTGGCCTACTTATACTCCATGCTCTAATTTGACTCTCCCTCAGATTCGTGTCAAATTTAGGATATCTCTTTAAGATTGGCTTTAATGCTAAATAGCTCTTTGCCACAGAAATTTTTAAATTTTTCATTAGAACAACATTATATGATACAAAGTCCTGCATTTAACATCAACTTCACCAAAAATCATTCTAAAAGCCGTTAAAACACTGCAACATGGAAGTTTAAAGTGAGTGAAGTGAGGATTGTAGAAGCCAATTAAGCTCATGAAACTCTGCAATCTTACTGCCGTTCATACTACAAGTCAGCTTGCCAATCTACTTGCCCAAATGTGTGGACAACATAGCACACAGTAAGAATGATAAGATTCCACTTACCTATAAAAGCATAGCACAAGCTGTCTCCAGTTTTGTAATCTCGAATTATCTCAGCCCTGCCAAAAATCATGGAAGATGAAAATTGAAAGTTGGCACCACAAACAAAGAAAAGAGCTTTTAAAGAAATTCAATTACTCACGATGTAACAGTTCCAAAGCGTGAAAATATTGTGTGCAAGTCCTCATCCTGCATCAGCAAAGGAACCATTGACATGACCTTAACAAACTGCAGTTCTAATAGCAAATAATGGTAATAGAAAAGACTCACCTCAGTAACCGGATTCAATTTACAAACAAAAAGAACATTATCTGGTGGCTTTATCTCAGCATCAGGAATATCCCCAACCTGGAAAATAAAGGAACAAAAATAACTTAATATCCACAGATGTCATAGACAGAAGATCACATCTAGGAGAACGAATATTGGGACAATAATATATGCATATAGGCTTACACTCTCAAGTACGACAGCACTAGAATGTGCTTCCTTTGCTCGAAGAACCTCCTCAAGCTCTGCTGGACCTAATTGCTCATCCATGGGCACCCAATCATCTTCAAGCCGTACCTCATCTTCAATCTGGCCACAATACAACAGTGCAAATTGTAGCAAAAAGAAAAAATTAATATAAGATACATATCTGACATGAATCAGCTATCACCTCATCCTTTGGTTTTCCTTCTGGAGAAGAGGCAGGAATCAATTCTGCTACCTGAGGAGGATCATCAAAAGGATCGTCCAGTATATAGGTGTGTTTGATTCTGTCAATAAACAATACATAGATCAGTAGAGTGGAAAAAAAAAAAAAAAAGGCAGAAATAAAATATTCATGACACAAGAATGAACAACCGGATATTTTTAAATGGCCTGTGCTTTGTATCCACATAAGCTTCATTTATTCTAGTCAAAGTTTCAAGCCCTTCTGCCACCTCCCCAAAGACCTGTAATGGCAGGTATTTCATTTTCACAAGTGAAGTGATGCAAAAACATTATCAAAGAAAAAACTGAAAACTAGAAATAAGCACTAAACTGGGAGACTTACAGTATGCTTCCCATCAAGGTAGTCAAGAGCATCACGCAATGTGAAATAGAACTGAAAAAAAAAAAGAACAATTATATTAGCAGCAATAATTGAAATACATTTTTTTTATGCCCCAAAGCATATATAGAAAATCATATATACCTGAGAAGCATTCAGATTCTCTCCAGCACTTGCCATTGCAACAGTTCCAGTCTTAGAATGTTTCAAATCGAGATGGATTTCATCACCAAAGAAACGGGCCTGGTCACCATACAGAAATCTGAAAGAAAAACCAAGATCAAATAAGAATTTTATTTGAGAAAAAAAATACAGAACAATAATGTGATTAGCATTAAAAAAAATACTTAATTATAAAAACAAAACCCTATCAACAGAAACCACGAACACAAGAAACACAAACAGAAAGCGATGCCTTACTTGTAAACAGAATCACCACCAGCTCCTGTACCAGTAGGATCACCAGTTTGTGCAGTAAAATCCTTTTGAACCGTGTGAAACAGGCAACCATTATAATACTTAATTCTGTATACAAAAAATTAGGGCATAGTTAGTCTATCAATTACTTATTATAAAAAAAATCAACACTTAGCTAAAATATTTGCTAATTACACGAAATTATCCATTAGAAACATCAATAATAGAAAGAAATCACAAAACGAAACAAATATGCTGATGCATTGTTTAGTTAAAAATTGAGCGAGAGAGCAGAGCAGAGACTTACTTGCAAAGCTTCAAGAAATTCTTGCAGGTCAGGGGGCATTTTTCAGTAAATAAGTCGATCACTATATCTCCTAAACTTGTAACTATCATCACAGACATCCTCTCTCGGCGTCTCTTGTTTGTTTACTGAGAAAATATAGCAAAGCGAATGCGGAAACAAATCGAATCCAATCCAATTCGCAGGGAGAATGAAACTAATTTTTCTTCTCGTCGTTTAACCGGACTGATAAAGAACAAGTTTGGTTGGGTCAAGTAATGCCCAGAACCGACTCAAATAGGGAGCCATTAGCCCACTCCATTGGGCCTTTTGTTGTAATTTAGTCCATTGGCCCAAATAGCGCCTTGTTGGAGGGAAATGTTGTGAATTTTAAACTCGGACAAGGACCGTCCAAAAATTCGCCTTTTTTTTTTTACTCAAATAAAAACAAACGAATGGACAAGACAAATACAATAAGGACACCGATTGGTGTCGCTACCCGCGACGCTCGCGGGTAGCTAATTGACAAAAAATTTGAGGGCCAAATGACTATTTTGGCCCCTTTTTTTTATTATTTATTTTTTAATTTTTTTAAATTCAATTAATTTTTTTTAATCTAAAACCTAATTGTACATGGGTGAATCCGTCGTGTAAGAATTTAAACATTCGTAATCTATAAATTTTTTTTTTTAAAAAATCTAAAACCTAAATTGCACACGGTTGAATCCTTCGTGCAAGGATTTAAACACCTGTAGTCTGTAAAAAATTTTTTTTTTTTTAGGAAATTTTTTTTTTGAATTTAAAACCTAATTGCACACGGGTGAACCCGTTGTGTAAAAATTTAAATACCCATAACTTGTAAAATTTTTTTTTTTATTAATGAAATGAAAAAAAAAAATAAAACAAAGGGGGGGCAAAATGGTCTTTGCCCCCACCCGCTGCACACTATTCCTGTCACTAACAGGGACATGAATCATTTTCCATACAATAAAACCTTTCTCAAAAAAAAAAAAAAAAAAGACAAATCCAATAAACACAGGCGTACGGCACATTCCTTTTCCTTTTAAGACGGACCAAAAAAAAAAGGAGTGCCAACAACAGCAACACCATTTTTGTCAATTTTGATTTGCAAGAATAATATAATGTTTAAATTTTAAAAATTTTGTATATTTCTTTTTTTTTTAAACAAAAAAATTTATATATTTCCATTGTATTATATTCAACAAATATATTTATAATACATAAATATATTTTTTATTTCATTTATTAATATAAAATATTTATAATATATATTACAAATTTATGAAAAATTCTAGAGTAACTTTATATTTACTTATTTGTTCTTTTTTAGGACAGAAATTTATTTATTTGTTCTTACTTTATTTTTATCATTCATTGAATGAAAATGTATTAAATCATTTAATAATGGTTATTAACGAAGTAAATTTCACTTTATAAAATTCACTTCACACGATAATTTTTTATAATAATATATTATTTTAAAATTAATTAATAAAAGTATAATATACATATTATGTAGGCAAAACCTATGATGAGATCCCTAAACTTATCGGCATTTTAGTTTTAGGCTCCTAAAGTTTTATTTTGTATATCTAAGTCATCGAACTTCACAAATTTGAAGTTGTAAACCCTTCTGTTAATTTTTTAACAAAAAATATTTTCTTTTGGTCCCTGAAGTTTTATATTTTTAACATTCATACTATTTTTACCTTTTAATACTTATATCACTTTTAAAAAATTTTCACATGTAAAAAATAAGTTTACTTATTTTAATTTCTAATATTTTAAATTAAAAACATAAATTTATATACATGTTTAAATACTTTTAAATTTTAAAAATAAATAAATAAGTTAATGTTAAGATAAAAAAATTATAATAAAACTACTATTTTTCAAAATATAATATTATATTTTCAAAATAAAATATTATGATGAAAAAGAATAGCATAATTAAAAGAGATTATGATAAAAAAAAATATATTTTATAATTCTTCAAAATTTAAATTTTATATTTTTAATATGTTTTTTAGTTTTTTGTACAAAATTTTAATTAAATTACTGTGAATAATTTTTTTATAATATAACTTTTATAAATAGTGGATACCAATGCATGCCTGTACATCACACCAAAAAATGGTGATAGATTTTTCAACCAACTCAAACTTTTTATAACCATTATCTTAACTTTCATTTTTTTTATCATACTTTTTAGGTACATGTAAAAAAGTTATATTATAAAAATTTATTCACAATAATTTAAAATATTGTGAAAAACAGTAATATTGTTATAATTTTTTTTATCTTAGCATTAACTGTTTGTTTATTTTTAAAATTTAAAATTATTTAAATATGTATATAATAATTAAAATAAGTAAATTTATATTTTACTGACGAAAAATTTTGAAAAGTGATATAAGTGTTAAAAAGTAAAAAATGGTACGAATGTTAGAAATATAAAACTTTAGGGACCTAAAGAAAATAATTTGTGTTAAAAATTGATAGAAGGGTTTAAAACTTCAATTCCGTAAAGTTTAAGGGTCTAAATATACAAAACGAAACTTTAAGGGTCTAAAGCTAAAAAGCCGATAAATATAGGAGCCTCATAATGGGTTTCGCCTATTATGTACTATATTGAAAACGAATATAAATTATTATTTTTTGTCAATAAATCAAATATAAATTATATTCAATATAGTGATAAATACAAAAAAGTACCTTGTAGTTAGACACATTGTGATTTTTTTTTATAATATTTAGAGGTATGTGACTTTATTTTTTAATAATTTAATACCCTATCGACAAATATCGTCATTATTTTGTAATGAACCTTTAATATAATACTCTCTCTCATTAATACAAATGTTTTACATGTGATTTAGCATCAATATAATTATTTAGATACTTTTAAAATTATTATAATTTTATTTTAAAAATTATTTCTTTTTATTTATAATAACATTAAAAATACATCTTATTTTTATTTATTTATTGTGAATTTATTTTAGTTAGTTGCGTGCTATACTACTTAGCCAATAATTATACCATTAAAAATTCATATTATTTTAAACATTATATCATATATTTTTAACATTATTACTGGGTAGGTACCAAAATATAAGTAGAATAAAACCACAAACCCTTAAATATTACAAAAAATATCACAGCCCTTTAAGTAAAAAAATATCTAACTACATGGTATTTTATTATACTTTTTTTTTTTTTGTCAGGGAGGTGAGGGGATTAAACCCTCAACCTCTAAATGGAGCAGATCCCGTAGCTGGATTAAGTCAGTTTTAGACAGGTAGCTCAACATTTAAATAGCTAGAGACATATTCCTAAGATTTATGAGAAAGAAGATTTGGAAAAAAAGAGGGGGATTGAACCGCCAACCTTCAACCCACAACCCTAAGTCTTGGCAAACATTTATAAATGGTATTGGCAACAGCAACACCATTTTTGTCAATTTTATTGTACTTTTTTTTTTGTCGAATAATTTTATTGTACTTTTCCTTCAATATAATTGGATATAAATTAATTATAATTGCATTGTATACCATGAACTTATTGTAAATGCACCTCTCTCTCTCTCTCTCTCTTCTTTTCTATTGTGGTGGACAAAAATATATTTAATGGATTTTATTAACCATAAATAAATATATTATATTTTGGCAAAAAAAAAAAAAAAAAATAAATATATTATATATGTATGTGCCGTCCAAAGTGGTATTTGCCCTGTCACTACCTTCTATTCTATTAATCGATCACCTACTACACTAAATTCAAAATAGAGAGGGAAATTATAAACCAAAAAATTAAAATAGTCCAGGCAGAGAAAATTAGGTATGTCGCAGTACGGAAGCCTTCAAGGCGGTGGTGGAGGGACGGATTTTCACTTACCGGATGAGGTATTGGCGGTGATACCCGCTGATCCTTATGATCAGCTAGATCTGGCTCGTAAGATAACTTCCATGGCGATTGCATCGCGCGTATCGAAATTGGAAGCTGAAACGGGACGCATGAGGCAGAAAATTTATGAGAAGGATCGTGTTATTTATGAGTCTGAAGAGAGAGTTTCTCACTTGCAACGAGCGTATCAAGAGGCTGAGTCTAGGTTGAAGATTACTCTCGATGAAAATGTAAGTTACGAAATTTCCAAAAAAAAAAAAAAGAATTCTTTCAGGTTTTGAAAATTCGGGATGCTGAAAGAAATTAGGGTTTTGAAACGACCGAGTTCCTGAGTTTTTTTTTTTTTTTTTTAATTTGAGTAATCGATTCGGCCCAGCTGAGTGACTTGTACTTAATTTGTGAATTTATTGATAGATTACTGAATTTGACTGTTATTGTCGTTGTCGTTGTTTTGCTTGTGAATGAAGGTGAAACTTGCGAAGGAACGAGATTCATTGGCAATGAGCGTGAAGAAACTCAGTCGCGATTTGGCTAAGGTGAGAGATTTCATTCATTATCCATGTTTGAAATTGAGTTGCATTGTTTCATAAATGCGTTTGAAAATGCAGTCACCCAAAGAAAACATTACCCAAAAAGCTGTGATTTTGAAAATGTAGGATAGAAGTGGCTTATCAATTGTGCCTCTATGAAAGATGTTATAATTGTTATCCATTTTATCTCTTTGGAATGAACACTAATTTGTTTTGAGGTATTGACAGTTGGAATCCTTTAAGAGGCAATTGATGCAGTCACTAAGTGATGATAATTTATCAGTAAGTTCCTGCATCTAGCAATTTGGTTTCATTTTTATTTTTATAATTCAAGCGTGCACAGTCATTTTCTGGTGATTTATGCAAAATATTTGTATCTTTGCATTTCTTTTTGGCTGTAATTTAGAGGCACTAACTACTTTTTCTTTTCTTCTTCAACAGCAAACTGAAACTGTTGACATTGGGACTTGTGATCAGTCGGTTCCTAAAGCCTATCCCAATAAAGGTATTACTAGTCTCACACATTTCTTTCATCGTCATTTGTGCTCTGTGCAATAGTGATTGTCTTTGCCCTATAAGCATTGGAGTGCAAATTCAAGTCTGGAGAAAGCCATTTCTTGCAAAAATGCTGAAGAATGGGATGTCTTCAAATGATGACGTATAGATATTTTTTTCTTTTTTTTTTTCTGCCACATGTGTGACATTCTTCCTTCTTATCTTGCTTCATAGACGAGGAGATGAATGGCTTCACATCCCAAAATTGTTATAGCGGATCTACTGGTACAGGAAGCACAATTGATGATGGTATTGGATTCGTCTCTTCTTTCATGCACCTTTAAGTTTTACAAGGCTTGTTGAAACGTATTCCATTATGTTCAGTAATATTTAATGAAAGTAATAAATTATATTAAAAAAATATTGCCTACCTTTTTTGTGCCTTTTTGCCAATACCATTTATAAATGTTTCTTCTCCATCAGTTCTCATTATGTTTGAAAACCAGTGTTTCTTTTTCTGCTCTGTTGTGTCCGTGCAAGCACACTGTGAAATTTGGTCAACTAAATAGGTTTCCAGGGTAATCTTCGCCAGGCCTACTTGTTTAGAGTGAACCTAGCAGCTGGAGAAATTAGAGAAATTTCATATAGCTGACATGCTTAGAAATTACATGAGTCTTGCACATTTGAAGCCATAGTAAAATTGCAGTCTATCTTTTTCGTCTTTCAGGAGATGCATCTTTCATAGGATAAGCATTTCTGGTTCTAATATGTTAATAAAATTGCTTATGTTGATTATAATTAAGCTACATGCTAATGTTAGATATAAGTTGTATTATAATCTACTCATTTGATCTACAGCTTCAAGAAATACTATGCAAAGATTTTCTATTACTCCATACATCACGCCAAGGCTCACTCCAACTGGAACTCCAAAAATCATTTCCTCAAGTGTGTCTCCTAGAGGTTTTTCTGCTGCTGGGTCTCCTCAGAGAACTTCTGGCACAACATCTCCCACAAAACCTCAATATGACGGACGGACTACACTTTCTTCATGGTACCCATCAAGCCAGCAATCATCAGCAGCAAATTCTCCTCCCCATGGACGACCTATGCCAGGTCTGTTGAAGTTGCTGGGAACGTAGCATAGTTGTGTTAAAATTTAAAATTAAGTGTGAATCTTCTTGCAATCTATCTGCTCATTAGCCTAGTCTGTTCTGACAGTTCAATTCATTATGGTTGACTCTATATTATCTTACATGGCTATTACATATCTAACATTAATTCTACATCTCATTTTTGTCTTTTGTTCTGGAAAATTCTTTAGTTCGCACTCCACGAATTGATGGAAAGGAGTTCTTTCGTCAGGCCAGGTGAGTTCTAAATTCTACTGCATGTCTGGGCACATGTGCAATGACTAATTTACAGCTAAGGTTTTTGGAGCTTCCTGGCTGCTGATTTAGGGTGTCTATGTGTAATATAGGAGTCGTCTATCATATGAACAGTTCAGTGCATTTCTGGCTAACATCAAGGAACTAAATGCTCAAAAACAAACTCGAGAAGTAAGAGCGAAACCTTAATATTGATATATGTTTCACTTATTATGTCTATTGATGGATATTTGGCAGTCTGTTTATTGTTGAACTTGATATATATTTTTCTTTTTTTTTTTACTCTTTCAGGAAACCTTAAGAAAAGCAGAAGAGATATTTGGTACAGACAACAAAGATCTTTACTTTTCTTTCCAAGGATTGCTCAATCGCAACATACAGTAGACCCTAAACTATGCCTAGTTTAGATGGTTTGCAGAATCGGGTATGCCTACTCCTCTTCTCCACTTCTGACTTCTGTTTTCTTAGTATTTATGGCAAGATATCATGTTATTACCAATGTGTCTAGATTAAGTCTTAAAACGCAATTCCCCTTCTCACCTGGGCCTTTGAATTGTGGTTTCTAGACCTTTTGGATCTGGATGTGCATGAGAACTGTTGGCTTTGTAATACATCATGATCCATTGTAGTCAGATAGAGACAACTTGTTGATTGTTACACACTGGATAAGATATTATCATTAATAGTTTTCAAATGAAGTTGATATATTAAATGAAGGTTCTTGATGGATTTTAACTAAATTGACAGCCACTTTTTGACAGGTTGTGAATCAAGCTTGGCCTATCAGTCTCAGCCTATTGTCAAGGATGCTTGCAATAAATTCTTCAAATACACCTATAATTTACTGATGGCAGTCAAAATAGATTTTAGTGGGGTATAAATTTGAGCAACTAGAATTGTTGGCTGGGTTCCTTCATCCATGCTGGAATTATGTGTAAATATTTGGTTTGATTTGTGGGATGCCTTGCCTGCTCGGATATTAAGTACTGGGCAACATTATATTGGCCAGTTTTGATACTTTGAACATGCAATTGAAGAGTGAATTTTCTTCTTTGCAGTACTACCCCTCAATTAACTTGTAAGTTGATCGAGATGAAACTTTGATGTTGCCCTTTCATTTTCTGAAATGGAATTGTATTGAACTATGAAGGTTTAATGCAGTAATGATCCCTATGATGTTGAAACTAATATAACCATGCAGGATTGCATGAAGAAAAGAAAGCAACACTAAATATGTGCTTGTGAAAAAGCTTGAGGCATGGATATCCTTTTGAAAACTCATAGTTGTTCGATAATAAGAGTTGGATATTGAACTTTAGCTAGCTTACACCATTAGTGATCTTTTAGCTATAGCATACCCTATGAGTGATCAAATATTTCATATCTGTATGTTATTTTCTTAAAAAATATAGTAGTGTAATTATCACGGTAGTTTCTTACAGAAAATCTTAAGTGGGTTAGTCAAATCTTTTACCAGATATTGCAAAAGGAAAGCAATCTGATTATGAGGGGGGCATCGCCGACCTGATTGCATGAAAGTGCAGAGAACATGTAGAAGAAAAGCATGACATATCTTTGAACAAAGGTTCCAAGTTGCTAAGAGAAAAACAAAAGCAATGTCCTCTATAGAACAAGAATACTTCTAGAATATAATTAAATGAAGGAATAGGCAAAGTGCTGGAGTGATCTTATATGCTTTCGAAAAAAAAAATCAGCTTAAGATTCACTTCCAGGCAACATGCACCAACATGTGTTTGTTGGACCATGAACGGCCACTACTATACTTTAAGATATTACAGTCGGAATTGTGTCAGATCATCAACATTCGCAGCTGTATTTTCTACGAACTCTTTTCTTTTTCTTTACCCAAACTTAATATTCTCGTAGCTAATTTGATTTTAACTCCATACATGATGATGGGTTCTACTCTACTAGTTTTGAGATGAAATTGAAAATCATCCTAATTATTTCATATTCTGATATAAATTTTTTGCTTTGTTCAAGTAAGAAAGGTTAATAATATTATGAGTTCCTACAACGAACAGTATTAAGTCTAATGTATAATCCCAAATTGATCAATTTTCAGCAGCTTTCACTAATAAACAAAGTCTATTCTTTTTTAACATAAGTTTATTATACCTAACAGAATACAAACAAGGAAAATAAATGCCGTATACAAACAAAGAAAATAGAATATATAAAAGCATAGATAAGCAGAGGTTGATTGAGTCCATTAAAATTAAATGTATCCTACTTTACAAGCACAATTGATAATGTTGCAGGCGTATCTAGGCACATTTTGAATAGCCATCAAGTCTTTGTTTCTAGACCAGATTTTTAGTGGCGAAATTAAATTAGCTAATTAAGGTCTAAAGAGGACCATTGTTGATACAAGTGGGCATGAAAAAAAAAATGAATTAATCCCAGTCTTGCAGGCTAAGTTGGTTGATGGGATATTACTGAAGAGAAGGGCAATCAGAAGCACCCGATACTACGTACTGTCTAACCATAATCCTCATCCTCCATTTTATCTAAATTTTGCTTTTTGTGGCAAATAGCTTAGGAAATTAAAAAGATTGAGACTTTTTTAAGCTTTAACCTACCCCACCCCACAAAAGATATGCCCTTTAATCTTAAGTCTTTCAACGAAAAGAGAATTACAAATATACAAAGGTTACCAATTTGCCCTTCTCATTTTTTCTTCATATACACCATGTTAATTGTCTTGTTGATACTTCTCTCAAAAAAAAAAAAAAAAAAAAAATTGTCTTGTTGATACTATATTGGTAAAAGATATGTAGGAAAGCCAGGAATCTTTTTTTCAAGATAACAGAAGATTGTGCAATATGTATAGATACCTCTTTCAAAGAACCCTTTTGAACCGGATACCCTTCATTTCTTTTTTCTTTTTTTATTTCTAGAAAAGCTTACTCATAAATATGAGACAACTGATAGAGAGCTGTTCTCGCTTAAGTTAGGTCTCGGGTTCGAGTTTTAATGTATTCAGTCACATTAAATAATTACTAGCAAACCTTGTACTTCATATCAAGAATAAAAAAGAAGGAATTGACAAAAGCCTTTTTTCGAATTTAATCCAATTCAATCTCAACTAGTACACATCAGGGGTGCACAATATGTATATTTATATATAAAGTGTTGCTAAGTAGCAGTGGATGTCTGCAGATGATCATTTAGTTAATTGTTTTTATAATGATAGATCAATGTTATAGCGTACAAAGAAATTAAATCTTAAGACTGATGAAGCATTCTGTACAAGGGCCTATCATGGGTAATTGCATGTATATAAATAGTCAAGTTTCTGAGATTATCTCTTCAGGGGCACTACACTACAAGAATCTGCCGATTTAGCGACGGAAATTAGCGACGGAATTTTCCGTCACTAAATAGTGACGAATTAACGACGGAATTATCACCTTAGCGACGGAATATATTTAAGAAACTAAATTGATTTAATTTAGTGACGGAAATTATTTTCCGTCGGCAAAATAGCAACGGAAATACAAATCCGTCGCGAAATAACGACGGAATTGTATTTTCGTCGCTACATTAGCGACGAAATTGTATTTCCGTCGCTAATTTGATTTCCGTCGCTAATTTAACGATGATTTTCATTTCCGTCGCTAAATACAATTCCGTCGCTAATTTAGCGACGGATTGCTATTTCCGTCGCTAAATTTTGAATTGTGAATTTTAAAATTTTATTTTTATTTAATTCAAAATTTAATCATGTTAAAAAATATTAATTAATGTTTATTTTATTTCCAAAATATATGTATTGTTTTTTTAAAATATTATTTTTA